>JARJLU010000675.1:0-57316 GCA_030272975.1 Sparidentex hasta
TATTCCCTTTCAAAATATGGTGTTGAATATTACCCACAATGCAACCCAGCCACTGAGTGACATCACTGGGGGTAAATTATTTGATTAAGTGCAGCGTTCTCTGGAGCCACTAAATACTTTTTTTTTTTACTTTTTTTTTTTCCCACACGTATACACACCGTAATATGTAAAATGTGTTGTGTTACCTTTGAGGTTAAAGGAGGGTTTAAAGATCCCTTATAGAACTTGTTTGCAGGATTTGGAAGCTGAGCTAGTAGAATTTAAGGTAAATGCACACACCCATGCATCACATTATTTCCCTGTCAGACTCTTTGACATAATCTCCTTCATTTAATCCCCATGAGGAGAGAGAACATATTTCTCTCACTTCAGGTGCTTTGGGCTCATATTTGCATTTACAGTCGTCAGACTCATTTAACATAATTTCATGACACCATTCTCCCCCATGACACCACTGGGAAGCTGTTTTTGCTCATCGTGTCCCAGTCCAGGTTTTCCTGTCAGGACTCCTTTATGTGAAAATACTGGGACTATAGGTTAAAGGGTAATGCTGGCATTATATACACGCATCAATGCACAATGTAAACTCTTTAAAAAAAGCACTTCTTTGCTCCCCACCTCACTGACAAACCTGTCTCGATTGCTTACACATACCACTTCATTACAGACATCAACTTTCAATAATATTGACACATGCATGCATTGTTAGGATTAACAGATCAATACTTGTTTTCAAAAGGCAGTTGATAAAAATATATTTTAACATATATGAATAACAAAGTGTTATTTTCTTTACATTCCTGAGATCAGAAAAAAAAACACACACTCACTCACACACACACAAACTGTGAGTACGTTGAATTTTCAAATGAATTTAAACTAAAAAGTGATTAAATTCCTGCAGGAAATCTTTGAAATCAACCCTTCCCCAAAACTTGCAGGCAGACATGTCTATGAGGTATAACTTTTTCTCCCCTCTTGCGGGAGACTGAACCAACACAGAAAGCTTCCCAATAAACTAACAAATCAACTTCTCATTGCTGGATGTCCCAACAAGCCGCACAGAGTGACTCTGGCAGATGATGATGACAGAGAGCATAACACAGAAAACAGTATAAGGCTGTTTCAACAATGCACCACTCCGGGTTAACAGGGGCTGATAAGCCACAGACAATAATACAGAAGATTGTAAACATGGACATAGACAGACACGGGGAATACAAAAAGTCTTACCTGGAAACACAAGCACAGCAAACACCCATGACAGGATGATGAAACATACTGAATTATACATGCTTCCTAAGCAGTGCTGATTCTGATCGGCTCGTTTGTTTTAGAGATGCTCTTTTGTATCTTCCCACACCAGGGCTTCAGAGAGCTGCCCACTTTGCTTTTTTATCTTTCTCTGCCTTTCCCTGAATGTCAGTTTAGATAGCTTTTCATCCCCACTGGCGGGCTGTACTGGAGATGCTTTAAATCCAGTGCAAGTAGTAGTTGACGGCACACACACAGAGAGAGGCTGGCTCCTCACGCAGTATTCGATCTCCCTCTCTTCCACGTACTACAGCACACAGAGGGACCAGCACTCTGCATGACTGGGGGGAGAGGAGGGGGAGGGCAGTCTCTGCTCGGCTGCCATTGGCTGAAGCGTTTGTCGATTATCCACAAACAGTCCTAGCTCTGTTTTTTTTTTTTTTCGTTTTTTTTTCTTTTCCTCTTGGTGGCTTTGCATCCTCAACTGCCCAGCTTTTTCCTCTTCCTGCCCTCTGACAGAACAAGAGCAGGACTTACGTAGATGATGCAGGAATGATATTCAGTTAAGTTAAATAAATATCAGCCTCCTAATTAATGCAAAAGGTGACTTTGGGATTGGGGGCAATTTTCAGAAAATCTTCCCTTGATATGATTTTTGGTGCTGTCAGTCTTGTCATGAATCTACTTTAATGAGGGATTTGGATGCAGTATTATGACAGTTTTGATTGTTGTGCCCAGTTTAAGCGCATGGCTATGTTCTTTTCTCTATTTCTGTAGAATAGAAACACTGCTGGACAGAGAGGGACATAATGAGGTGTTACACTCTATGTGTGATGAGATTCTCACTCAAATTCTTGAAGGAGTCAAAGGAGCTGATATGTTATTCATTTTAAAATCTGGTTGAAATTCCCTGCCCCAGGAGTGCAATATATTGTTCTGCTTAAAATGACCCATTTTCCAAATTGTAGTTAGTAGGGTTAGTTTGATCCAGCTTGGGATCAGCTGTCAGTCGTCATCAGAAACGGATGTCGGTTCACATGATGCTTCAGGGAAAGGACGTCTAATTTTTCTTAAAACACATTTCCTCGTTTTCTCTTTCTTCCAATGGTTTCCTTGTGCAATTTTGTGTACATTAATTAAAAGTCCCAAACCCCTCGACATGAAGTGAAATATTGCAAAGTGTTGTTCCACTCCTATGTATATCTTAAGAAGCCACTGCAGCTTCTCACACTGAAGCACTTGCTCAGTGATGTCGACGTAATCTGTGAGGATTCAGGGCATGAGGTATAAGGCTAAGGGTAAAGACACAAAGGTAAGATTCATATTTTATGACAGGTGTTTTCCTACAGTGCGTGTTTATTGTACAAGAAGCTTCCAGAATAAAGACTGGTTTGTTGGCAAATGGACACCTTGTTGCTTAGTGCACAACTACTCCCCTAAGATTTTCAATGTGAATGAAAGCACAGTCTCCACTTAGAAGTGCATACATCTTCTCATTTTGTGAAAATGAAGCAATAACATGTCCCATTTCATTGGAATCCCTTCAAGGACCATTTCAGAGCATTTTGGGATCCACCACCTTAAACACAGAGGCAGGCCGCTTCACTCTGTACACTTTCATTATTGGTAAACTTTCTTTTCATTAAACCAGTGACAAAAACTGGCAATGTTCCCAGTCCCTTTTAATATTAACTGTTAAATTGGAGGGGTGAAATAAACTCACATCTACCTGCCAGATGTAGGGCTACATAAGTTCAACAGGATATTAACTGAGAGCCCTTGGGCCTCAGTGTTGGGAAGATAAAGCAAAACAACCTTCGGCTCAGTTGCCAATCGCTAACCTGGGCCTGCCAACCCTGCAAGATGCAAAAGTGTAGCAGGGGTTGAGAGAGTCTCTGACCTGCTTGCCAGACACAAGGCTGGTCGAGTTGAAACAACTGATTAACTGAGAGCCCCTTGGGCCTCAGTGTTGGGGCCTCAGAGGCCTGATGCCCAGTTCCGGGAGGCAATGGGCGGAGCTCGATGGTTTGGTACAGATTGGTGTAGGAGAGTACTTTTGGAGGGAAGGCAGCATTCCCTGGGAGCAGCTTACAGCACTTCTGGTGGACAGGTAAGGTGTGCAGCTGCCCAACTCTCCTTGCTGAGCAGACTGCCTGAAGTAGAACAGTCTTTATTGATAGCCACTTCAACTCGACTGCCTCGATTGGTTAGAACGGAGCCTGCTTGAATGCCCCAATACTCTTTCTAAGTCCCATGAAGGCACCGTTTATGACTTAATTCACACCGTTTGTCGCTGGGCGCCCTTCAAGAATTGTGAAATGAGGGCAGAGCAGTGTCCTGACAAGCTATGGTTCCCTACTTGTGAAGCCTTAATCGCAGCTACCATGCCTCTGAGGGTGGCAGCAGATTTCCCTTGGTCCAACTGCCCTTGCAGGAACTTCAGGATATGCTGTGATGTGAAGAAGAGGGTGTCCACTTGATGGGCTTCGCACCAAGAGGCGAACTTGCCCCAATGGACGGCATATCCCACACGGGTCAAAGGTGTCCTTGCATACTCCAATGTTTGGATGACGGGATCTGGCAAGCCTAGGGCACTGAACTCTGCCCTTTCACGGGCCATGCCCACAGTTTCAGGCGCTGCGGGAAGGGCTGAAACAAGGTGCCTTGTGCCTGCAACCACAGGTCTCTCCGGATAAGGAGCTCCCAAGGAGTTCAGTTCAGGAGTGGTGCGATCTCTGAGAACCATGGCATGTGGGACCAATTTGGGGCCACCAGGATCACTGCAGCATTCTCAAGCCAGATCCTCCATAAAAGGGGGTGGAGAAGGCTTAAAGGAGAAGGGGGGAAGACATGCAGCAGGCCTTGGGGCCACTGGTGAGCCAGAGCATCTGTCCCTAGTGGTGGGTTGTCCCTCCCCAGAGAGAAGAATATTGGTCAATAAGCCATCTACCTGGAGGCAAACAGGTCGGCTACTGCCTTCCCAAAGTGGTGCCAGATCTGCGCAACGACCTCTGGATGGAGCCTCCACTCCCCTGGTTGAGGACCTCCCCTGGATAACAAGTCCGCCGTGGTGTTCAGGGGCCCCGGCAGGTAGGTAGCTCTTAGTGAGAGGAACCATGGGTGTGCCCATGTCCATAATTCGTGGGACAGCTGCTCTAGGTGGGGAGAGCCCAGTTCGCCCTGCCTGTTGACATAGGCTGTTGCCACTGTGCTGTTGGTCCTGACTTGTACCTGGCACCCTGCAGGCATGGGAGGAATTGTAGGAACGCAAGGTGAATTGCCTGGAGCTTGAGAGCATTGATGTGTTGGTTCAACTGTTTATAGGTCAAGGTACCCAGGACACCTAGGCCCGCGTGGATAGCTCCCCAACCTACCTGTGAGGCATCTGTTGCCGATACATCATAGGGTACAGCCTGTTGCCCCTCCCCAAGTTCTGTGTGGGGAGTGCCAATCAAAGTCACCGTGTAACCCAAACTTTGGTCAACAGGGAGTCCGGTGGCTCAACCCCAGACTCAGCAGACATTTCTGTCAGTCGCAAGTGCAAAAGGCCGAGTGGGACTATCTGGACAGTGGCCGCCATCAGTCCCATCAGACGAAGACATAGCCTCCAGCTCACCCTTGTGTTCAGGCAAAAGTGGTGGAGGCAGGCCCTTATGGTCCCTTTCCGCTGTGTGGTCAGGGAAATTGACGCTGTACTGGAATCCAGGGTCATACCCAGGAACTGAGCGACCTATGATTGTTACAGTTTGCTCTTTTCTTCATTTATATGCCCCAGATTCTTGATGTGCAGCAGCTGCCTGCAAACATGGTAGCGGCTACATCTGTTGTGTCTGGGCACATACTAGCCAGTCGTCCAAATAATTGAGGACCCTGAGGCCTCGTCAACGAAGGGGTCTGAGGACTGCATCCATGCATCTTTTGAATGTGTGGGGTGCCAGAGAGATTACGAAAGGGAGGACCACAAACTCATAGATTCTGCCCCTAGATTGGAACCGAAGGAAGTGCCAATGCCCTCTCCAAATTGGGCTTTGGAAGTAGGCATCTTTGAGGTCGACTGTGGCAAACCAGTCACCTTGATTTATGGCCTGGCATATCCTTGGGACTGTGAGCATCCTGTACCGAAGGTGTCGCAGATACTGGTTCAGGCCTCTTAAGGCTTAAGGATGGGGGCCTGGGTAGCTGGGGTTCGGCACACCATTAGGAGCCGGGTACGGGCAGTCAGCCCTGACACCGGCTGGCCCCTCTCCTTCTGCTCTTTTGCTGGAATGAGGTGAGGGGCGACGGCTCCTTTGCGGGTAGGCTAGTGGACCTGAGAGCTCACTGGCATAGCGCCTGGCTTCCTGGGCCCATTGAATCATTGTTAGTGCCCCTGATCCGAACATTGTGGCAGGTTCGACTGGCAGCCCTGTGAGAGAGCTACGGTCAGCTGGCTGGAGGGGGGACTGCACCAGCCACAGGTTCCTTCTTGCCCCATGCGAGATATAGCACAGGTAGAGTGAAAAGATAGCTGTAGTGTTGGCTAGCTTTGTCTGAACTGCCACTGCACTGTGTGTTCTAAGCAGAAAGCCATCCATTGTCCTACAGTTCCTGCTAGAACAGCTGGTTGGTCCTTATTGTGACCCTGCTGGTGACACAAGGGAAGTCTGGGACTGGTCAGTTGAGGGGGGGGGGGGCATTCAAAACCAATATGCCACACCTCGCTAACATTTGCTAGCCGCCTGCTAACACTGGACCAGCGGCAGTCTCGTGCAGGCGCACAGAACTGCGCCAGAACCACAGCCTCAAAGTCTGGCAGGAGGGGCATCCTTGTCCATGCTGGCCGTGGTGCCTCCCTCTCCTTGAAGCGGGAGGTAAGAAGGTTATCTGGCAACATGATATCTAAGGCTATATCATGATGCTCCAGCTCAATGCAACACCTCTTGTAGCTGAGAGACCGCTGACAGCTCTTGCAACCCTGAGTTGATTACACCTTTCTGTCCTCGGTCTGTCTGTGCTGAGCCTGTAGCCATCTTGCTGTTGTCTGTCTGCCTTCATGTGTCGGCATGCATGTCTTATTGTGGTCTTGCTTTTATTGTGTATGCATGCATTTTGTGTCTGTGCTTCTGCACAGTGTTCCCGAATGGAACCTATGTTTCTCTTGTGTTGAGTTGCCATCTCCTACAAACCCCTCGTTACAGAGGTAAGTTGTTTGTTGTGGCACTGAATAGCACTGACCTGTGCCTCCAGCTGCTCTTGAAGTGAATTAGAGAACAAACTAAGAGTTAGTGGAATTTTTGACACAGGGTGCAAAAATATTTGAACATGTCTTCAAAATGGCATGAATTCAATCAGCACAACAGTTTTGATCAAGGTACAAATAGATGCCTTCATCATACATGATGCGAGACACACCTTGATTAGATGAAAACAGAGTGTCCACAGTGTCCATTTAAGGTCAAAGCCCTCCTTCTCCTGTTCCTTCTTTGTCGTTTTTACAACATGATTCTATTGAGATTGACTGAAGCGTCTGTCACAGCCACCCCCTATCATTTGTGCTGTACCTGCACAATGTAACTTCCATGCATGCTGACTTCAGGATACAAGTTTCCACGACACAGCATTGTTATGATGTAATGAGTCTTGTTTGTAGTTGGCATCTACATTATGTCTGACAAATTGTTACCGATCTAGGATTTGCATTTATGACAGTGGTGTTGCACTCATGAACTGTGGGTGACATTAAATAATGTAATAAAAGAAAGAAAGAAAGAAAGAAAGAAAGAAAGAAAGAAAGAAAGAAAGAAACAAAGATTTAAGGCCTCTTCAAAATGAGTCAGTTCTTTTCAAATGCATTTATTTAAAATCCACCATCCTATACAAAAATGGTATGCACTGAAACATTGCACTCTGAATCCATTTTATTCCTTGTGAAAATTCACAACGCAAGACAAAATGGAGCTGACAAGCAGTGAAGAAGATTCTGTGGTTCTCCCATTTCTTGAGCAAAGAAAAAGACAAAGCTGGGTCCATCCCTCTGTTGACTTCTGATGTGAACCTCCTCTTGTTGTGGACATACACTGTTTGTCACACATGTTGCCATCTCTTTTCTTATCACTGCTTCAGCTATTCAAGTTGAAGCAATTTTAGCTGTTTTTTAACTGCCTGGAGCACTATCGCTATTATATCATATTTTGAACACCCTTTGACTTGCGATCATTACCATCCCCAGTTCCAAGCTGTTCTGCAATCCCATGCATTAACGATGGCTCTTAATAGTCAATCAACTGTAGTTTAAAACCTCTTGATGGATGTTGAAAAAAAAAAAAAAAAAAAAAAACCTCAGAGAACTGGACTGGTTGATTTCTTTTCTTGCCCTATGTGACATCTGACAGCAGTAGTTGTAAGTGGCACACACACACGAGGACAGAGGGGGATGACATGATAAAATTTGGTTAGTCATCACTGTTATTAAAATGTTCCTGCCACAAAGCTTTTAGACAAGAGAGAATCATGCCTCAGTGCTGGCACAGGAAATGTTTTGTTTATTGCAGACTCATAATCAGCAGCATTCAGTTGAACAATTAAAGCCAACTGATTTGCAGCAGTGTAGTCAAGACAGTAACCTCATCCTTTGCTGTAATTGGCCATTGATAGCCTCATTAGGAATGCAAAGCAAAATTGCATTTGATGGTTGGCAATCTAACAATCCTGAGCATTCTCACAACTGAAAGGTGACATCTGGACATTTAGAGATGCATTTGATAGCAAAGATTGAAATCTTGTGATCTCAAAGGTAAAATCACCATGTCTGACATACAACAGCGTAAAATGCTTGACATTAAGGTGTGAAGATCTTAATTGTGCCCATGAAAGAAGAGGAAATGTGCTGCTACATATGCTTTTACTTTTGATACTCTTTTATACTCTCCTTTTGTACACCAGCAGGATGATTTAAATAAGAAGGATTCTGCTGGTCTACAAAGTGCACTTAATCAGGGTAGAAATGTGGTTACGAAAACTGGTGAAATGACATGACATTATTTGTGAAATAAAATAACCGCTGTGTCATTGATTTCAGGGGACCAGTCATTTGTTCCTGTTCTTATATGCTGTGACATGCAAGCATTGCATGAAAAGTGGGATTTTCCCTGTAACCACCTGGAAATCTCCCTAATTTCCGGCATTTAATGACAGTTTACAGCCTTTGAACAAACAAAATGCTTGCATCAATAAACCTTCATGTCCCTCTGCGTCAGCCAAGTGCCCTCCGTCGGCGACACTCTCTGTCGGAGACACTCTCCGTGGCGACCCAGCAAATCTCCTCCCGTCAGCGCAGGCCTCCTCTCAACAATGACCGTGCCGCTAGCCGAGCTCTTGCCAGCTAGCGTAGCTGAACTTGCTTCGTGTCCAATAAAACACAAACACTTCGACTGCGTTTGAGAGTCCAACTCACACACTCACAGCACGTCGTCCGACAACAGAAGAATTACTTGAACTTCTTTTAAAGATTCAGAACCCAAGAAATTCACGCATTTTAAACAGAAATTATTTATACATTTTAATATCTTACTTATCTCAAAATATTTCATGCACATTTCAACTTCTTATCAACTGGCGTTTTATCTTTAACTTGGTCCCATGCAGGAGAGAAAAAATAAATGAATAAATCATTGTGTTT
This sequence comes from Sparidentex hasta, assembly GCA_030272975.1. Lineage (NCBI taxonomy): Eukaryota > Metazoa > Chordata > Actinopteri > Spariformes > Sparidae > Sparidentex > Sparidentex hasta. The sequence goes on from JARJLU010000675.1 coordinate 8,912, forward strand.
ATCTTTTTACATAACATTGGCCATTGCTAATGACATAAACAGTAATTAATCTAGCAAACTTATATTAAATAAATCAATTCAAGCTGAAATTTAAGAGTCTACAATTAGGCTATACTGAGCCTGATCTATTTCTTTTCTTTTTTTTTTTTTTTTAAGTATTTTTTGGCCTTTTTCGGCATTATTGACAGTACAGCTGAAGAGTTTGGACAGGAAACAGGGTAAGAGACGGGGAGTGACACGCAGCAAGGCGACCCGGGCTGGGCGTTGAACCCGGGTCCGCTGCAGAGCCTCGGCACATGGGTCGCGCGCGCTACCAACTGAGCTATGCGGCGCCCAGCCTGAGCTATTTCTACCAGAGATATTATTAAAATGAAGTTAATACCTTTTAGAAAAAGGTCACCTGGGGTAAAACTACCCCTGCTACCCTGATTTGCATTTCTTTAGCTCACACCAATTTCATTTACATGTTAAAGCCTCCCCTAGAATTAGGGGAAGGGGGGGTCATGGTTGGACAACTGCCAAGCAAGGCCCATGTCAATTTCCGAAATCATGGCAGTTTTCAGTGTTCCCTGCAAATTGCCATGTGCAGTCGTAAACCTGAACTTCCACGACAATCTACAGTGCCGCTTACTAACGAAAATCCCACTTTTCATGCAGTGAAGGTCACCAGTCATAATGGAATCTTGATCCAAAAATGCTCTTTGAGACACAGTGAAATAAATATTTAAAACAAGAAAATGAATAGATAGATATAATGCTTCAAAAATGTTGCATGTTACAAGCAAAGAGACTGGAGAACAGTGTCACCACCTAATTGTCACATTCGTTTTTGTAAATCAATAAGATGAATAATGTTAAATCATCCTAATATGTGTAGGAGACTTGTGATGAGTAGCTGTCATAGTTGATGAAAATGTGTTTGTTGCCATCTGTTGTTGTTTCTGCCCTTATTTTGTTTCATCCACAAACAATAAAGGCATGAACACATCCCACAGAGAATACACAAGCTTTTCCCAAGGTGCTTTGCTGCATGTACTTGCCCTTGGCATAAACCTACTGTGATCTGAAAAACAATGTTTTTGTTTTTATGGCGTCATTATTTAGAGTGCTTTGAATTCTGCTGCTCATATCCAACTGAAGGTTTATCCGTGGCACATTTTAAAAAGGCCTCTATCTGATTTATTGTATATTGTCCATTTAGTTTGATTCTGATGATCATGAAGTTTCCATGGGATTTTCATTTTCATATATTTGTCCTGAGCTCTTTCCTGTAACAAATCCTTTACAAGGTTAGTGAAGTGGAATGGAAACTGTTTAAACACTGTCATTTACTGTGATCAAAATAATGGTACAATATGTCGTATTTTCATGTCAGTAAATGCTTTTTCATGCCACTTCATATTACAGCAGTAGTTAAAACCCATATTCGGTTCATGGGAGGCTTAATCTTTTTTTAAGGTTCCTCAGTTCAAATTGTTAGAACCAGTCGACCATGGATAAGTCACTGAAGCTTGAATGGATTCAATGAGATCCTGAATGGAAATGTCTCAATGCAGAACCATGGTCGAAGCACAGAATGAAGTGATACAGACACTTGAAGCATCACTTGAGAAATGTAGCGTAAGCCCGCGCTGCAGTCTGCTCATTCTGTTTCATAGCTGCTGCAGCCTGTAGCAACTATGAAACAAGCTGGCCCCATCAGTTTGAGTTCTTTTGCACTAAAAACACACAGTTTACCAATTTGTGGAGATTTTAGCTGAACATGCCTGCATGTTTATGACACTTTCTCATCTCTTCTCTGCTCTCCTGGGCTGTTTGTTTTCCCATACCTCTGTGCAGTCGGTACAGCAATACACATTCTTCCACAGACATGTTTGTTTACGACTGCAGTCATGGAAACGCTCTGATTACACCTTTAGAGCTGACATTTGGTACCTCCACCTGAGCAAAAGAGCACATACTGATGCTCTCAAGAGATGCTTGTTTGTAAAAGCTGGCCCAGGTATTGTCATTTGACTGTAAAAATTCACAGTAAGCTGCCATGACTGTAACCGTAACTGTGTTAATATTTCATAGTCAAATGCTGTTTGTTCAGTTGACAAAAAAAAGTCACTGTGAAAAACACAGTAATCGAGCCACTACTGTAAAAAATGACAATATATCCTGTAGAAAATCATCGTAACAAGCAATGAGCTGTATAATATTAGTGACTAAAAGTGTACTGTAAACAATAAGTACCGAGTCAAGCTACAGTTACCAATAATGTACTAATTAGAACCACAGCAACCAAAATGCACTGTTGAAAACCGCAATAACCAAAAGTCTTTTGTATAAAATCGCAGTCACTGACAACGTACTACATAATACAGTAAAAAGCGATGTACTTGAAAGAATCAGAGGTTGTGCCACCTGGGCCATGTGCTGACACATCAGTGTGAAGAATCACTGTGATATACATAGTAATTCACTGGATTTATGCACAGTACATTACTGGATACTATTTCACAGTATACTGTGTATTCAGTCAGCAGTTAAAAACAAAAAGGTCTTGTGACAATCACAGTGATCAAACCACTACTGTACAGAATCATAGCAGATAATTGTGCCCTGCAGAAAATCACAGTAACCACCAATGAAATGTATAATACGTAACCAACAATGTACTGTATCAAAGCGCAGTAACCAACAATGTACGGTATACAATTATAGTAACCAACAATATATTGTCTATCATGACAGTAACCAACAAAATACTTTGTTATATTACTGTAACCAGCAATGAAGTATGTAAAATCACTAGTAACCAACAATGCACTGTGTCAAAGCGCAGTAACCAACAATGTACTGTATACAATTATAGTAATCAACAGTATATTGTCTAAAATGACAGTAATACTGTATTATCTTACTGTAACCAGCATTGAACTACAGTATGTAAAATCCCAGTAATCAACATTGTGCTGTACAAAATCAAGGTAACATTGCTGAGCTGCTGCTGCTCACTCACGCATTACATTTACAAAGGGGGAATTGCTACTGCAGCGCGTCTCGTTCCTGCCCTGTCTGTTTACATTTAGTCTGACTTTGATAATTTGGATAAATATGTTGATGTCACTTTCCTCAACCCTTATGGAAAGAGCAATGAAGATGAAGAGTGAAAGAGAAGGAGCGTTGGAGAAAAAAAAAAAGAAAGAAGAAGAGTCCACAGAAAAAAAAAAAAAGAAAAAAAAGAAAAAAAACTGCCCTTCACCTGCGTTGGGTATTCTATCCATGTCTGTGACATATTCTACAGATTCAGACTGTAGTGAAATGCTGGTATGCTGTCGATATGACTGCCAATAGGTCGTTTTCAGGTCTATTTTTGGAATGTACCACACACTTGAAGCAGTAAAAATAAGCAAGACTCCAAATTTCTGGATGATGCGCCAGTGCAGCCTAGCTTGGCACACGCATTAGAAAAACAAGCGTCTGTGCACAGTAAATTATGTATACTATGTATTATATTTCACAGTAGAATGCTGTATATTCAGTCATCAAAATACAGCAGACAAAAAGTAACTGTAAAGATCACAGTAATCAAGCCACTACTGTGAGGAATTACAGTAGATAAATATGTACTGTATAAAATCACACCAATAAGCAGTGTACTGTATAATATTACAGTAACCAACAATAAACTGTGAAAAATCACAGAAACTTTAATGGCCTCAACAAATTTACAGTTTTACAAGTTGAATGTTACAGCAACCGCCAATATCCTGTATAAAATCACAGTAATCATGTGATTTGCGCAACTAGGTTATGCAGGTGCTCATTAGAGTACTCACTGATGTATTCAAGAACAGACCCTCAAATGAAGCTGTCAAAAAAATCCTGTAAGCCAAAGCTGAAAAAAAAAAAAACTCAGACCCTTCCTGCTTCCTCAAGTTCAATGCGAGGATCAGAATGGATTTGAGATCTTTGCAGGTGTACGTACTTCTCTGGTGACATGCGAGCTGTCTGTATGCATCAGTCTGTCGCAATAATGGCTAAGACTGTTGTTTTATTCACTCTAAAAGTAAAAAAGTCAATGCGTATTTTCAGCTAATGTCTGAGTGCATACCGTAATTATGTGTAATTGTGTCAGAACACATAGTTTTTATTCACACAGCATCGCCTTGAATGCCACCAGGCCAAACGACACCACCGCCACCACGGAACGTAGGCCTTCCAGAAACCTAGGGAAAAACCTTGGCTTTGTATTGGTTGTTTCTAATGTGTTTTAATATTGTGATCTCTCTAATATTTTGCTCTTCCATAAATGTTTCATGATCACCTTATTTTTGTAAATGTTTTGTATAGGATTACATTTTAGTTTAAAGATTTCTCAATTATTCAGGTATGATGTATATACAACATTACTAACAGCCCTTGTTAACCCAGTTCAAGATCAGTTCAGTCACTCGTACATACTAAAAGATCATTCTAATGTGAAAAAGGACAGAAAAAAAGGGCAATTTTGCACTGTGCTACGTAATCCAACCTTAAGAAGCAGGAGGATGCACAATGCACAATGGAGTTCATTCAGAGGTAAGGTTTGAACTCTCACAGCTTCAGATCATGCTTTTTACAAATGCAGACGTTGACATTATTAGTAGTATATGGAGACAGGGAGACCCAGAGGGAAAACAATCTATAGAAGAAGGGACATCTAAAACAACAAGGGTGGAGACTCTGCATGTCTCCACTCTGCAAATTGATGGACTGCCAGTGTCAGAAGAATTTCTAAGGAAAGAAAGGGAAAGAAAAAGCATACAAACACACACACACACACACACACACACACACACGTACATGTGCACACAGAACTTCTGACACAAACATCAATGGCAGACACACACAACAAGATGTCTGTCTCACTCTGTCTCTTCTGCCTTTTTTTGTTTTTTCAACCCACTGTAAATGAAACCACACCCAGTCAAGGCTTTCATGATATGGATATTGATCTAGAGCAGGTTTGTAAAATATATATATACATTAGAAAATGAATTGAAATATCCATGTTATTTTTTCTGCAACATATATGCACATGAACTTCACAATGTGATGTGATGCCGAGTTTAAAAGCTGGCATGTTTCCCCTCCACTGACCAAAAAACACTAGCAGCTCTAGGACACACGGTCTGTGCAATCAGAGCCTGAATGTCACTCGAAATCATTCCTTTGAGGACAACAATGTAAACATCTTGGCCAGAGAAGATAGATGGTTTGAAAGAGGAGTAAAGGAATCCATCTGTGTCAAACTGGAACAACTGTCTTTGAACAGAGGAGGTGACATCTCCTCAGACAGCTTAATAACCACTCACACCTGGGCTCACCTAGCCTTAGCAACCCATTGAAGGCCGGTTTGACCAAGTGGCCCTAACAGCTCTAAAACTCAGAGATCACGTGTCCTTACCATCTTCGGTCCAGTTGCCTATGATGCAGCTCCTGAGAACCTTCATCAATAATATAATGTTTAAAACACTCATAATGTATAGTTAATAAGAACATTATATGAGCTATCTGTTCGTGAACTGCTAGCTATAAGTTATGTCTTCATAATGAAAAGCCAGCAGCGAGATAAAGCTTAGTTGCAAGGCCAACATCAAATGTCACGGTACTGCTGGCAGACATGTCGACACCAGACACACAGCAGCTTCTTTTCTGTGAGAACTTTTAGTTAATTCTACTTACAGTAGACTTTATTATCCCAAGGGGAAATTCCTTTTCACTTAACCCACCGTCCCCATCAGACAGACCTTTACATACTATACACACTATACAAAAACAGTACATACAGCAACACACCATAAAAACACAAAATCCTTAACAACAACTACAAACCAAATCCCCAAAGCGAGCCCTTCTGCACGTCAGTTCTCTGTAACCCCACCCTGAAGGCAGTGGGGTGAGGTGGGTCCTCGCCATAAAAAATAGTTTTATTTTATAGAATATCTGACTCGTTGGCAGGCGGTAAGAATAACTACATAGAAATAACTAATCTTACAGCTGATGGCCTTTTTTGCTTTCATCAGTGACATAGCTGCATCATCATTAACTTTGAGACTGTTTTCTTATTTCCTTCCTGACGGTTAAGAGGGACGAGCAGTGATAGATGTCAAAGCTGTACAGATAAGAAAAGAGCACCACCGACAAAAAAAGTAAGACCTCACCCACAGAATGTCTCAGGAGAAGACATCACAGTTGGAGAACACACTATTTGACTCATTTGACAGCAGTGAGCACAGAAAGTGAGGACAGTATTAAAGCACTTTTGAGAGGATTTGGCAGAAACAATCTAAACTCGTCAGATGACCTTGTTTTTGTTTTGGGGTTTTTTGTTCTTGTTTTTTTTCATTTAATTTATGACATTATGTTACATTACCATACTTCTAAAATGAGGGTATTTCAGTCTCCCACTGTTACTTGCCCTTTGTGATTGTTTGATTGTGATTTATTTCCAATCATGTTAATAATACTCGGTACTCAATAAGCAGGTTAATTAAGACAATATCATTTTATTTATTTATTATTTTTTTTAATATTCTGATTACCCCACCATCTACTATTACACCATGTGCTGTCTTTCCAAAATATGTAATACGCAACACTTGCACTGTAGCTGTAGCAGCACTTGGTAATACGATATGTGTTTTGTCAATAAGCCTATATCAGCTATATTTGTCAGGTCTATTGTCAAATAAACACACAAAAGTATGTCTCAACCTTAGAGTAATTTGACTAAATTTGTACATAAAGAAACAGAAAAAAAAACATTATTTGCTAAATCATTGAACTATCATACTTTAACATCTTTCCACATGCATTCATTCTTTTAACCCTCACCTAAAAATGTAAGGTTTAAAGGATACAAGATGACAGTGTAAATGTACTGTCATTTTTTTTAGAACACGAGTGAAAACAAGTTAAACACTTTTTGAGTCACATCCCAATGATGTGCAACGTCTATTTTAGTTTTTGAGTGTTCAGAATGAATTGAGGATTCTCACATCTTGAGGTATATGCTGTTCTGTAGTAGGGGGTATGGCTGAGACAGATTCAGATTCTGTATCTAGAACTGTAACAGTGATGTTCTGGGCATTTTAATCACCCACTGTAGAGTCTTCCTGTCCTTGGTCGAGCAAGAGCCATGCCATTATTGTAATGTATCTAGTCAGGGGACTTTCAATTGCTCCTATTGTAGAAGTTGTCCAGACCAACTAACTAATGAAAGGGAGCTTGTGCATTATGAGTACACCATGAACTCATCCATACCAATAAATGCTGGCTAGCTACTGTATATTGTGTAAAAAAAAGAAAAATGACAACATTTGGAACTTTTTTTTTTGCACACACTTTTTGCACAGGACGCACAGGATTTAAAAAAATACTGAAGTCATGTGTAGGTCTATTACAAGCAGCAGCATTAAATAGGAATGAGAAAAATGTGTTATTAAAAATTCTCCAGCAGCACAATGAACCAGAAGAGACTGACCTCTCTCTGATGTATAAATGACTTAATTCATTACTATGAGTAATAATGTTATGAGTTAAATGAACTGGTGAATTATTTAATTTTTTATGTCATATTTTCTCATAATTTCAACAGTATTTATCTCATAATTATGACTTTGTTCTCATGATGTTGAATTTCTATTTCATAACTTTGACTATTATCTCACAATAATGAATTTTATGTAATTATTTTGACTTTTTTAACTGGATTATTTCTACCTTTTATTTTAGGATCATGGCTTTTTATTATTATGCATGGGAATACTTTTTCATCATGCGTGGTTTTCATCTTATCCTTTTCGTTTACGGGGGAATGGTCTTCCATATTCATTACTGTGAACTGTGAAATGCCTGGCACAGGATACGTTTGGAGTAGGTGATAACAGACAGTGTGACTGCAGCAGGTAGGCTGATGGTTTATTCAAAGCTGCGGCTGTGCACTATAACTTTTGTCATAATGTTTTTTTTTTTGTTTTTTTTTTTTTTTTTTTCAACTAGATTATGCAAACTGTGAACATTTTATTTCCTCACTTGGAGAAAAAGAAGTGGCAGAGTGACAAAATGCATGAGCTCCAACGGGAACTTCACGGTGCATTAAAGCGCACATTGTGAACTCATAAACTCAGAAATGTAGATTCAGATTATGCCATTATGGTCTCGTTCCTTGACTCCAGCATTTCTAATAATTAGATTAAAATCACAACAATATCCTGGTCATTTCTCCACAGATAGATTTCAACCATAATTAATTGCTGAAAACATTTAATTTAATTCATAATAAAAACATTAATATTTTTGATAATTCCCTGTATAACTAAAAGAAAGTCTCTCAGAATCACATCCAAGCAAATGTCTTATTTGTGCTTATTTGATTATTATTATTATTATTAGTAGTAGTAGTAGTAGTAGTAGTATTAATAATAATATTATTATTATTATTATTATTATTATTATTATTATTATTATTATTATTATTATTATTATTATTATTATTGTTGTTGTTGTTGTTGTTGTTGTTGTTGTTGTTGTTGTTGTTGTTGTTGTAAGCGCTTTGTTCTTACTTTTGGAAAAATCAAGAAGGATGCCACTTTAACACAGGGGGAAGCAGTATGATGCCATGCCGAAAAACTGTCCTCAGAACAGTTCATGTCTGACTTGAGGCTCATGATGTCCTTAATGAGCTAGACCTTTTGTCTGGATGCCTCAAGAGGAGTACAGCCTCTGTAGTGTACCACATATACCCTCAGATTGCAGTTCTAATTTCGTGGGGTGTGCTTGAATAGAGCTAAAGTAGCTGCTTCTGAGCACAAAAACAACATAATTTCTTTCCTGTTATCCATGACACTATGACAGTGTCCAGTCAGCAGCAGTTTAATAGCAGCCTATTAATGTGTTTCAAAATAGGTCAGATTCTGTGCTTTCTAGAACCCAACAAATGACTGGTTTGACCACCCTACTTGTGTAAACTAAGGCTGCAGCCAGATAGAGCAGTTACCAAATAGCTTGTTAACACAGAAGAGTATTAAAAGTCGTTGGTATATATCAAAAACCGAGTTTCATAATGAAGAAGAATATGTGTTGCCTAATATTGGACCTACATTCATCAGGTGGACACAGACACAACTAGAAAAAAAAAATATATAAATGTTGCTAAATAAGCAACTGTCTCCTAATAAGTTCACCACATTTTGACACACAAATCATTTCCTACTTTACATTATTAGAAGAGCTGAATATTAAGTTTAATACCACCTGCCCTGTTTTGAACAGGACGCCAGTTAGGCTTGACTCCCGGTAATGCTTATTTTCAGAAATATAAAGTAGTCTGATCTTTCATGTTGCCTAATCATGTCAGCTTTCACTGAACACATTCAGCTTGAGGGTCTACATGCTAAAAATTTACAAGGCACTGCTGCTACTATTAAAGCTTATTACTGTGAGCATAATTCAGGATGTCTCAGAGGAGAGTGTCAACATTCTTTTTTTTTTACAAACATCGGAATTTTCAGCTGAGTTTGAAAAGATGAGGGCAGTGTATGTTTTCTTTAAGCTATGGCTACATTAAATTTGAACATTTCTTTTCATGTCATATTTAAAGTGGAGGCAACAACTAAGCAAGACAGCTGCCAAAACAAAAAACACTGCTTGAGTTTCAAGATTTATTAGCTGTCTTTGTGTTAACCAAAACATTATCTTTCCCAAAATTAGAAAAAAAAAAAAGTTCTGCCTAGACCTAACGAAACCTTATCCACAATGTTGTAATTACATATAATTCAAATATAAAGTGCACTCAAATTGATACGTATTTATAAATGTACTGTAGAAATTATAATATAATAAGTATGAGATGTATAAATATGACAATTTAATTGTACAAATTTAAATTCAGATTTTCTCAGCTGGACACAAAGAGGACATTGTCAGACAGATTTCAGTGGGGAAATGGAACTATATTATAAAAATGAGGGCAACAATCACAAAGTCACAAAGTGTGTGATATCTTCCCCCTCATGCCTACAGTAATGTATGGTTGGATTGTTGTTATTGCTGCTAACACGCTGTTGGTCTGTGATGTGGAGACATACTCTACTGTATTCACCATACAGAAACACCAGTAGGACTGTATGGCAGTCAGACCCCGATCCCTGCCACACATCTCCCCAACCACGATCCTTCACTAGTTGCCGAGTGTCCCTTCAATCTGGTTATAAGCAAACTATGACACCAGTCAGTAACAGGAACAGCAGTCCATAAAAACATGATACACTAACAGAGGCAACTACACTCGGCAGGGGTTTGAGAGAAGAAAAATCTTGAACTCAAAGGAAAAAGCATTGGCAGAGATAGAGACAGAAGTAAAGGGAAAAGAAGCAGTATTATCTTCAGCAAAGACATGAAGGCGAAAGTTGGAAACAGAGGAACAGCACAGCCAGTACAGCTGTTTTCCACTTGTCAGTTAACAATACACTATTTGAGCACATTTTAACGAGTCTGCTACATAAAGTTTTGTCCCTTAAAATGTCTTTTGGACGTTTGGAGAACTTGCTGTGAACTGTGTGTTCTGGACCTTGAGGCGAATGCAGACAAGCATCAGTAGAGCAACACTGGAGCGACGAACCAGGAAAACCCTCCTTAAACCATCAAAATAATGAGGCATGGGGAACTGGGTCAAGAACAGAAAATAATCTCCTCAGTCACAACAAGAACGATTCCAGTTCCAATCACAGAAAAGGATGTCATGGAGGGCAAAGCCATGTTAACTCAACCCAGAGCACCACTTTAAGATCTGTTCGTAATAAATGATGGTAAATTTAGAGCCGTTATTATGTGGATATAATCACTGTGTGTTAATCTGTTATTGTGGTATATTATAATTCCTTTGTCAAAGGCCTTGTTTTACTCTCACAGTGGTCTGGTGGTTGGGCAGTAGACATGTCAACCAAATACCAGCCAAGCAAAATGACTACTTATTCATACTCACTGGTCACAGTGTACTCACTGTTGGTTATTGCTTACCAACTCAGTACTTTTGTCTATCTTATGATCCTATCAGAGTAGTTAATCCAGTGCAGGTTAGCCATGCAGCATAGTTTACCATCGTCATCTGACGGAGTTAGAATTAAACCAGATTTGTGATCCCAGAAAACCTAAGTGAAACAAAAAATTTACAGTACGTGCTTAACCCACAAGCTCCACTTGTGAAACAGTTTCCCGGTGACAGCCCCAGCACAGTAAATGCTGAGCAGGTTTTGCAGGTCATATACATTTGGATGACAATACCACTGTTGTCTTCAGTTGTGTTATTAGTACTGTATATACTGCATCATTGATCATCACTGTTGTTGTTGCAACATTTTGGATGTCACATATAAGCTTATTGAAAGAAACAAGCCTCAAGTAATGGGTTTATTATATGGTGTGTGAATCACCTGGAGTTATTGTTTATCTATGCACCTTTGACAGACGTAATATGCAGGAATCAAAATGTTAAAAACAACAAGACTAAATGTGTTATATGTTGCATTCATGTTGAGTTGTGTATTTACATTGAATTTAATGTGCCCAACAATTTCCGAGCTCAGAGAAATCCACAAGTTTACTCAAGGCAACACAGTACTGAGGTAGGAAGTCAGTGACTTTGACTTTAACTAAATGTGAATAAACTATAAAAAAATAACCTCATCTGTGAACATATTAGTCTGAGTCACATGCTTAGATTTTCATCAGCAGTGGTAGTTATTTAATGGTGTGTTGACTGCAAGTGAAGGAAGTTTGACCATGGAATCCTTTGTGTTATACGTATTTACTCAGGCCAGTTTGTTTGACCCAAACAGCCAGATTTCTTTACTGAACAATTCCATTGCTTTGAGAGCAATGACATTGGGGGTTTGTGTGTCTCTGTGTTTGAGTTCAGGTAAACTCTGACATAGCACCCACCAGAGACTCTGCTTCTCTCTCTTCATTGACTTCTCTCTTCTGTGTAATGTTAAATTCATGAAGTAAAGTACGTTCCTTCAGTCGGCAGTCAACATAATACAACATAATTGGGTGGCTGTGGATCAGGGGTAGAGCCAGTTATCAGAAGGTCACTGGTTTGATTCCCCTGGTCTGCATGTCAAAGTGTCCTTGGGCAAGATACTAACACCAAACTTCTCCTGATCTGCAGGTTGGCACCTTGCATGGCAGCCACCGCCATGAGTGTATGAATGTATGTTTGAATTACTGTAAGTTGCTTTGGACAAAAGCGTATGCTAAATGTAAATATAAACACCTGATAGTGGAGGTCACCTCCGCAGATTGCTGCTGCAATCATGTGGATAATCAGGAGTGAATATAAATCCACTTTTTAACCTCAGACGTTAAAAAGTAATATGTGAACACTCCTCCCTTCAGCTCTGGATCAGAACAGAAGCTGATGTGACTTTGTGTATTTGTTTATTCCTACAGAAGGTCCGATTCTTCACCCGACTTCCTCAACATTGAATAATCCTGAAACTAAATCCAACATAATTATTCTCCAAAATCATACTACTCAGAAACTAATTACATCTCATGGATGAACAGTCTTTTATTAACACAAATTACAGCTACTGGGTATGACTGACAGGGTGTACAACAGTATAAATGACCAAGACTCGATTCCTTGAAATGAATAATGGTAAATTGATTTGCATTTTCTTCACAAATCAGAGACTATTTTAAATAACAAAGCCTGTTCCCTGCATCTGCATCTGGTGCCCCGCTGTGCAAGTATGTGCTCGCATAATAGTATATGCTGTAGGTTTTAAAAGTAAGGTTGGCTGCTAGGTAATTAAGTGAGCAGGATTGTTACACCAGATATGTGTGGGTATTAATGAAGGTGGGATGTGCAGAAAGAGAAAAAGAGAGTGGGCCCTCTAGGATAGCCTGTCAGGCCTACAAGATGATTACAAGCTCAATTTCAAATTGAACCCTTTGAACTGTCAATTGCAGCCGAACAGAGTTTCCCTCCTGCCCTCTCTTTTCCTTTCACACAGACCCACACCAACATTCAATTTTAGACTCAGATTCGTGGATGGCGCTGTGAAAATGTCTGATTTTATATTTGAGGGTGGTGAGGGTAAAATGTGTCTGCACAGCACTCTGACACACTCGCGCGCACACACACACACACACACACACATTATACACAAATACGCACGCATACGTACGTACACGCGCACACAGAACTCCTGACACAAACATCAATCATCACAAACAAACACTGACAGACTTTATTGCAACATTCAGCTTGCAGAACCTAAAGGTTTAAAGAGAATTTCAGAGGGGGGCCACGATGACTTGCATTTGTTCTGCAGACGTTTTATTTTTATTTATCTGTGTGTTCTGTTTTGTCTTTTTATTGATTATTTATGAGTTAGATTACTTGTAAGACAAGCTTGAATGAACGTCTTACTGAATAAATGAAAAGTGGAATGATAGTTGGGCTGTCGCTTCCATCAGACTACGGATCCACTTGATTAAGAGCTGCAAAAAGTCCAGAATCCTTCTTGTTCTGGGAGAAACATTTACTTAGCTGATCTAGTAAACAATGAGATGACAACCTCTGGAATGCACCATAACAAGAAGAAGAGACAGTAAATATGATGGAAGGCTAATTAATGTCCCTGGGGCAATATATCACACGAAGCACATGTAGTGTTGACACTTCATATAATTTAACAAAACAGATGTTCGATTAAGTTTGAGAAAAATATGCCTAAAAGGATTTAAGATTGTACCTGACATGATTGTCTATAATTGACGTTTGTGAAAATGTTAATGTGTCTTTATTGTATGGATGGGAACTTTTCAGTCCACCTGTCAGTGCTGTTCTGTTATAAGTGATCTTGTTGAGTTGACAGCCTTATGCAGACGTCAGTACTTTTTTTTGGCAATGGGCACATTATTGTATCTCTCTGAGCACACAGGCAAACTATATAATTTTTTTGAACCAACCAAACTTAAATAAATACAAGGAAAGATTCATTTGTCCTTTAAAAAGCCAGGAAAGGAAAGAGGGTTGAAAAACTGGCCCTTCAAAGTTAGTTTCCCTGTAGGAGGAAAAACTACACATGCCCAAACCTCTCATACATCATGAGCACCATCCACACTATGAGCAAAGAATCAATGCAATGAACAATGAGTTATAATCAATGCACTGGATAATAATACAGTGAGCAACAATGTACTACCACAATAACCAACAATGTACTGTATAAAATTGGGGATGGCCAAACTTTTTTCCTTAGAAGGCCAAAAGTGAACACATATTGTCTTCTGTTGTTAAAGAACAAAGAACCTTGGCACAAAAGTTACCAGTGGAATGGGCCCAACTGTACCATTCAGGGGAACCATGCTCTAGAGAATATTAGAAAGACTATTTTCATTCTTAGGACTGTATTTTATTTCTTATAACAGTCACAATTTCCTGTCATTATCTTAGGCTATCATTTTAGATATCAGCTGTTCTCATCTGCTGGTTGCGTCCATTGAACAGCACAGCAATCCACCAACATTCTTAGTCTTGCTGTGTCTTTCTATGAATCCCTCTGCCTTTAGTAAGTTCCTGCTGCTGTTTTGCACGCCCCTCCACCACCCTATCACCGCACAGTTTTCGCAGATTCGCTAGCATCATCATTTCATCAGCTTATCACTGTTAGATGTGTCATTAGCCATCACCGCCGTTGTCTGGAATGCGTGGGAGCTTTCATCTGTCTGCAGCTCAGGGTAGATGCAACTCGATCACAAGAGTCTAACAAGTGAAGACCTTCTTTCATGACTTAATTATCACATCTCATCTGTTGTAATAAACAGTTGTCTTTATTTCAGACAGTTGCTTCACTAATTAAACTGCAATCTGGTCTGCTCAAACTACCATTAAAGTATTACTAGATTATTCATTAATAGCCTTTAATTTTGGGGGGCAAGTAACTGCTGCCTTGATCATGTTAAGAGTCAAGAAATGTTTGCACTGCACAGAAGAAGTATAAAAAGTGTCAGGGATGGAGGGTGCACAAACAGTGCACTTTCTTCATATGTTTCACTTTAGGCAATGAAAGCACATTAATAGAGGTGTAGTTTTACATATTTTGATTCTCTTTCTAGCAGCTAGTACGATGAGAAGATCAGCACCACTCTCAAATATATCTGTCTAGAATTAAGCTAGAGGCAACAGCCATTAAGCTTAGCTTAGCATCAAGAGCAGAAGCACGGAAAAACAGCTAGCCTGCCTCTTACCAATGTTAACAAATAGTGGCACCTCTAAAAGCTCACTCATCCTTTTTCAGCAAAACCTACCGGGAATTATGGGAGAGCTCCTGGCATAGGCCATATAGACTGTCACCTAGAGCGCCACATGCTGGAGGTCCCCCCTGAGATCCTATTCTCGCCTAGGTCACCAAAATGGCTTGAGTCTGCCGTGTATGACCCATAAGTGAGACTAATCTCAGGAACTACATTAACAAGTGACAGTCCCTTTTGAGCATTCTCTGTTTTGGTTTCCACTTGCATCTGAAGAGCAATTAACATTAGGCCAATAAGACCAACTGGCGGTTAAAATGATAACAGCAGTATTTGAAAAACTATTTTTTTCACATGACAACAATACAGAGTTATTTGTACTTCCTGCGTGACAGAATTTTGAGTTAGAGATGCAAAGGTTGAAAAAGGTGACTGAAAACCCCAGAGCTCCTGTCACAGTTGACGTCCTGCGGAGTGTTTGGTGGTTATTTATTTCTGGTTTAGAATGTAACTCATGTAGCTATCAGAAAATAAATGTGTGTTACTTCACCTCTAGAGGCTTTAAAGGTTTAGTTCTTCATCAAACCGTTTCGGTCCGAGGGGAAAGTTCTAGCTGTGAAATTCCCCTATAATTAATACCTAACATGTTGTTTGTTTATTCCACACAAGATTGGAGGGGAATTCTGAGCCAAAAAATGCAAGTAACAGCTCACATATAAGTAAGTAAGTAAGTCAAATCCAATATGTGTCCATGTGAATCTTCAAATGTATTATATCATTGGCATCATTGCAATTATAGCAGATGCCCTTTACTTTATTAGTTTCAAAACATGGAGTTAATTTGTTTAAAGATAAATAAGTCATGTACACAATTTTTTATTTCTTTATTTTTTTATTTTAAATAGAATAGAATGATGGGATTTTGTCGTCTTTTTTTTGCTAAACATCCCAGCATTGGCAAATAAAAGACATCAACATGACTCAGGTTCAAATTTACATTTACATTTAAAGCTATGTTATGTAGAACTTGGCATTCCATGCAATTTTACACCTTCCCACAGTTTCTGAGTGCAACGCCACTGTCATGAATACAAATCTCAGGTCTGTAACGATTTGTCAGACATAATGTACTCTAGGTACTAACAACAAAGAAAACTCATCACGTTATAACAATGTTATGTCCTGAAAACGTTTATCTTGAAGTGCACAAGTATGTAACCCTGTGATCCTACCCCCTCACAAGTTAAATAGTGCAGAAACAAGTGACATAGGGGTGGAGTGGCTGAGACAGACACACCATTCACTTCCATTGTGAAGCTGTTATATAAGTCACATAATGTTGCTTTTATTCCAGTTATGTCTGTTGGTCTCATTTACCAGCTTCCTTCCTCACTTTCTGATGTATCATCTGTTATCATTTTGGAACTTACTGATTTTCTGGGTTTTTGGGATGTAAATGCATTAGTCAAAGAAAGGGTTTGGTTGTCTTAATGCGGAGATGTTACATATTGTATCTTTAAAGGAACTGTCTCATTATAAGCTCCACCAAAATTATTATCATTATTTTATTTTTTTTTCAATTGGGTTTGTTTGTCTCAATGGAAAACTATGGGACAATTTTTGATGAAATGTGATGGGAGGAAAGAACCAAATCCGAATCAAAATCGGAGTGGATCGGTTAGACAGGATAGATGCATAAAATAAGTCTAACTCATTTTCAAATCTTCAGTCTTTAAAGCTTGGCGGGGAGCGTGTGCTCACTGCTTGCCATCTTGGCACACCCCTTTCTTTATTAATATCTTACTATATTATATTGTCATGCAATTGTTAAATGATTAATCTGATGTTGCACTAGAACCTGCGAGGTAATTCAGTTCAATTAATATTCATGGTGCATACTGCCTGACAAGGACATTGTGTTGAGCCTTAATATGAGCGATTCTTTGTGATTAATGCTTCTCCACAAGACAACCATTTGAGTAAATCTCAAAAGTACATGTGATTAACCTTGAGTCATATACCTGCCTCTACATTGCTTATACTCGGTTATCATTTTATATGATTTTATCTTAACAACAAAATGTAATCTCAAACCTGGATTTTGGTAATTTCATACCACAATACATCTTCATAAAGAATTACCAAAGAATCGTTCATATCTTTGTTTCCATGCAATAAATACCTACATTATATCTGAGAAATTTAGACCTGGAATTTCTTTACCCCACTCAAAAACTATGAGGATCACCAAATCAGACAAAATGCCAATTTCTACATAATGCTTCTTTAAAGAAAATGAAAAGCAACCTTTAAATTAGGGCTGTCTCGTATAACGGCATTGACAATAACTGTGATATTTAAGGAAATTAAATATTGATGTTGTGTTTATGATGTACATATGAAAATTCCATACAAAACAACCCCTCTTAAATCAGTTCTGCTCTAGCTTTGTCATAGCAGGTGATGGTAATGCATCTTAACACTGGCCATGATAAAATGAAATAAACAAGAGTAGAGTCCTCAACAGACCTGAAAATTACAACCCGACCCGACCCGGCCTGCGGGTTTTTAAGCCCGAACCCGATGCAGCCCGACACACCAGCATGAATTGCCTGCCCGAACCAGGCCCGAACCCGACCCCCCACGCACCTGCATTATTTTCCTCATACACTTGTTATCAAATCAGACAGACAGCAGACGGAAATTCACTAGGCGAGAGTATGTCAGGCAGCGGCGTCAGGTCTGCGTCTGCAGGCAGCCAGACTTACTCTTCACCACACGTGAACAGCAATGATTCACAACAAACAATATATAATTTACAACCTGCAAGAAATGTATTTTACAATGTGTTTCATAAAAAATGAAGCCCCATGCCAAACCTGCAGGTCCGGTCTGGTTTGGCAGGCCGACCCGACCAGTTGAAAACTCTAAACAAGAGGGAGAGGAAGCAGCAGAAACTGTTTGCTAGCTAGTTACTAACTGTTCATAAAACAGTCAGCGTGTTCATGGAACCCCTAGTCCGCAGGAACTGCTGATTAACAATAACCACAAGAAAGGAAATACCACCACCATACACTCAAACCTTTTTGTGTTTTTAACTGACAGAAATGAGACAAATCACACAACAAAGAAAGACTGATTTAACTGATAGCATTTTCCTTCAAATTTCTATAGATATTTCAATAATATTGTCATCATGGCCATGATGATGTTCAAGCAATACTTTGAATACTGATTATGAACTCTGTGTATGAAATAAGAAATTGGTTCTCCAAAGCTTTTTTTGAGGTTTGCTCCAGTGGGTAATTGAACTTGACACAAATCTTCATACCACCACAAGTAGAGCTGAGAGGCCCTTATTTGTGGTAGAATGAACACATGCTGCGTCACCACTATAAAAGTGACGAACTGTGACACCACACACCTGTACAAACACTAGTAAAAACTTGGGCTAAAAGAAGAGCCTTGACTGACAATGAGAGACTGATGACGTTTTTTGCAGATCTTGTCGTTCAATTTTTCTGGTTTACGCGCAAGGCCTCTTCAATAAGTGCATACTACATTTGTACACTCTTTCAGAATGATTTTTGGTTCCTCACGGGATTTACTGGAGCCGGACAGGGCTGTGTGTCCATCCCTTCCCCTCATTCCTCTTAACTTGCCAGCAACACATTAGGAGTAAATGTTTTGTCCAACAGAGAAGGTTGTTTATGACTTGGCATTCCTCACGGGGTTAAGAGTGATGAGATTTTGATCCCTTGTGTGGAACTATTAGCTCCCCTCTATCCCCCTTGCACAGATGGTAGTGCGCACTTCACTCTCCATTTGGCCACAAAATGGGAGGCTGGAGGACAACCAGATGAAGAGGGGAAATTGCAGGCGTGTTAGATGCGGGCATAGAGCGACTCCTTGCCTTTCCCCGTCACCTTTGACTTGGCAGATTCAGCCACAGTGATGGAAACCTCTGAGGGAGGACATTGATTAGCAGGAGTGGAGGCAAATATAGGCTGTTGTTAAGAACATGTCATGGTGTTCTGAGCTTCCCTGCTAGCCGCCCCATCTGTGTGCGGGATATATTACGCACACTGGCCAGACACTGCCAGGGCTTTAATGAAAACCAAAAATCTGGATACTTTCTGGGGTTTTAGAATGGTTGACACAGTTTCACAACTAGCACCTGCTGCCTGATACCAGCAGAATAAAAAAGAAGACACAGAAGAAGAGATGGTGAAAATGTAAACACCAGTCGGCTTTATAGGCCAAGCATGTGATACATACATTCATTCATGCATACGTTCTCTTGCACCTTAAGTTCCACTTAGCTCAGCATTTATTTTATTTACCTCACTGTTTGATCTTAATTTGTAACTGCTTAAGCATTTTATTGTATATATACATTTTATATGTATATATTGTATATATTCTTTATTGTTTTTTGCATATTGTATATAGTACATCACTGTTTCTTACTGTTTGTATAGTTGCCCTTATATTTGATTGTATTTGTACTTGAATGTACCTGCTGCTATGATAACCTAATTTCACCTTGGGGATTAGTAAAGTTATCCATCCATCCATCCATCCATCCATCCATCCATCCATCCATCCATCCATCCAAGAAAAGGTCTTCCAGTTGTTCAGTGCTCTCAGTGTACCTACTTGTAAACAAACTAAGAACTAGGGCAACAAGAAAAAATATTCTGTGACCACTTCTCAAAAGCTTTTATTTTGCATTTGTTTTAACGGTATCTTGTTCCTATAAAAAGATAATACCAACTTAAAGGTGAAAAGTTAAATCTGAATGTCGGAATATCTTAGCATTTGGTATGCCTCACTTTTGCTTTAATGACAGCGTGTCAGGCATAGACTCCACAAGTTGCAAAACATGATGACTCATGTTATCCCAGCATGATCTGACAGTGTTTTACAATGTGTCTTGTTGTGTCACAGAATGCTTGGCTTTCTCAGCCTTCAAGTGCCCCATATATATTCAGGGTGGTTCATGTATAGATGATTTTTGATGGTCTGGTCACACGTTGGATACAAGAACTTCCTGAACACCAAAAAAAGGCCGAGGAGTCCTGACTGTCATTGACTTTCCTCCACAGTCACCTGAATTCAACCCCACTGAACATTTATGGTAACAGACATTGCAAGAAGAGCACATATAAAGACAAAAAGCAAGTAAAAGACAAGAAGCCAGAATATAACATGATAGAAAATGACAATTGTCCTGGAATGTGAAACTAATCAACACAGAATACGCAAAAGGTTCACAGTATGCAGTATCAAAATATTTCAAATGTGATAGTTAGATATTTTACCCAAGAAGATGTAATCCAAAAGAGATGCGCATTAATGAAGCAGTTTGAGTCAGATGGCATATCCCTGTGATGTGCAATGTAAAGCGAGCATTTGTGGTGGGAGATCTTAGTCCTAACGGACTGAGGAGAGTATCTCAAACAGTTTATGTCCAGGATATGCAGGGGATAGCACTCCTCAGGTTTCTGGAAGGGTATAGGTCATGGATCACCTTCTCAGCAGAGCAGATGCGGTGCTGTTGTCTGCCTTACTAATGGTATCAAGAATTGTATTATTATCTGTGGAAGAGAATGATTTTTACTCATGTAAAAAAAAAAGATCACTGTATTTAGTAGTGCTCTTTATCCATTATGAAATTAAAAATAAAGCCCTGTACCCGAATCTCACAGGCACTGTCAAAGTTTGAAAGTAATGAAGCTGTGTTAGCCCAGTTCACCTTGTTTTGCACATGAGATTCTTACTCAACAATCAGGTACCACCCATTTGTGGCAGGCTGAGGCTGCATGCAAATCTTAATTGCCAACATTATGGTCATTTATTCATAGGGTAATTCATTAAAGGTGTCTTATGTTTGTGAGTAATGATGCTCAAGAACCACTCGAGTGCTGATGGGAGACAATGCCTGACTTGACAAAGAAAGTGCATTTAGAGGTTATGCCAATTTTCTAACAGATGCTGGTATATTCACCTGAGAATTGTCTTTGATTTCATCCACAGTCACTTAGAGGCATCTTGAAATGCTCTCCTTTCTCAGCAGTGCCCGTGCTAATCCCTGAAAACAATATCCTCTTTCTCTCAGGGATCAAAGGTAAGCCCTCCCCACAATGATTCACTTCAAAGTCAGGAATGGGTTGCACTTGTCTACGCTTAATGCTATTTGCTTTTGCAATTACCACATCAAAAATGAATGCACTAAATGAAGAACTCCGTGATAGGCAGTTCAGCAGCTTGTTTGTGGGAACTGAAAGGGAATTGGCATTAAGCTCATGTACCTGATCATGATTCCATCAGGTGGGGTTTTTACAGAAGCAAGGCTGATCTTGTATACAACAGTTCAAATGCTGTGTATTCATGATGCTTGTTAATGTATGATTCTACATATCTTTACAGATTGTGTAGCCACATTGGTGAGAAAGGTAAGACCGTGTTTACCATAGAAACTGCAAAGCATCTCCGTCTCAGACTGACTGTACTATCTGAGTGGCTGAGGGGTTAGTCAGGGGCGTTGTTAATAATTCCTCACCACCTTACCCTTGTGACCAGTGACGCATATGCAGAGGTGGGTAGTAACAACTTACATCTTACAGCACTTAATATGTACAGTCAAATTGACAGTGCACAGTTCTGCGGGCTGTAGTTGTCTGAAATCAGTAGGACATCAGAGAACCGTGCTGACACTGAGCAGACAGAGAGCAGTAAGTGTGTCCATTGTGTTAATGCCAATACGTTTGACGAAAACACAGTACAGCATGCCTTAAAACTGCTCCTGCTCTCTGTCGTGATGTAAATATTCAAGCTAGCATGTGTATTCAACCATTTATGCTCATTGGGTTAATCAGTGATGCAATGTTATTAAGCGTATTTACTCAAGTTAATTATAGGTTTGATGATGCTTAAGAGCCAAATAAATTAATGTTTAAATTAACTTATTTTTTTGATAATCAGATTAAAAAACACCCCCTCCAATAATCAGAAAAAGGCCAAATATCAGATCTGATTATTGATTTGCCAGGCTGATCTATCAACTCGTAATATCCATTATACGCATACATACGAATATATTATATATA
This sequence comes from Sparidentex hasta, assembly GCA_030272975.1. Lineage (NCBI taxonomy): Eukaryota > Metazoa > Chordata > Actinopteri > Spariformes > Sparidae > Sparidentex > Sparidentex hasta. The sequence continues at coordinate 31,321 of JARJLU010000675.1, forward strand.
ATTTACTTTTATTTGCACTTTTGTTTCTTTTCAAGTAGTTCAAGTACTATTTGTATGGTTGACTTTCACTTTTCCAAAGTCACATCTTCACACGATATCTTTACTTGGATTTTTATGAAGACATTTGGGTACTTTATAGAACACTGAGTTTAATTAGCCTGATGAAGAGAGGCACACAATAAGAGCCCAAATTGTTCACAGAGGAAGAAGAAAAAAAAAAAACCTCTTCTTTCACGTGGACATGACTGATATGCTTCACCCACAGCAATGAAACAATGACGGTATTATCTCCCATATTAGCCTAAATGAGTCATCTGACAAGATAATTCATGGAGAGGGACTAATTTGCCCAAATCTCTAAACTTACTGTATTCATGTGGTTGGATGGACCTTGTCGTGTGGGCTCAAACATGATCTGTGGCTGATGGAAACTGACGCTTAAAGTTTAACACTCTAACATGTTGACACTGTAAGCCGTGAGTGTAGGCCTAATAGGAGCAAAGCAATACCAATCAACAAGTCATGGTTAACTTTCAGTGCTTCCTTATCTGAGAGGCAAGTTAACTCAAGCTATCAGTTTCACAAAGGTCATGCAGTGTACAGGATTCAATAACAGAATAAAATACATTCTTGCGTGTATCGGTTTGCTTCATCGATCGAATGTGACCACGCAGTTACCTTTAAGTCACATGGCATCCCACCTGAAGTTCAGCACAATCACTAGATTTCACTCCCAACTTTCGAAATAGTGCTCAAGACAAAAATTGTTCAGGCAAAGACAAACCAAACCAATAATTAGTCCAGTCAATTAGAAAGTAATGCTCAATGACAAATGTATGCCCTGAGTACACTATCTAAATCATTGCACCATGTAATTGACCTTGCCAGCTCAATAACTGTTGGGACCAGCCCTTTGTTGAGTGTGTGCAAATGAGATGCATGTGTGGTGAAGCGCATTTGAGGAGATCCTTATACAATTGCATAAGGTTTTGTAACCAGTCACAAGCTATACAAAACTCCAAACTAGTGGTTATTAATTTGGATACAGAACACAAGGCAGGTGAAGCATGTAATTGTAAAGAGTTGCAGCAGAGTGTTTAATGGAATTAATATGTGATTTTACCACATAGGCAGTAAAACTTATCTGGTCTCACACAGCTGTGACTTCAATGATGCTGTTCATGTATACACTTATACTCATGAATACAGACATCTGTATGTCAGACTCCCCAATGCAAAGGCTACACGTAATGGTACAGAAGCAACCTTTTAATCTGATATAAGCTGTTAAGGGCTCAGCGGTGTTAATTTACTGAAGCAAGTGTTGGAAGTAGTATTGAAATTATTCACTCAAGTTCAGGTATCAGGAACGCACTATGTTATATTAGTAATTATAATTAAAAGGTCCTGCATCAATAAATCCTCAAGTAAAGGAACATTGATAGCAAAATATAAACTTGAATATTTGCATTTTTTGTAGAATGTGTATGTGACTACTGCATCTCTAATATAGGTGCTGTGGGTACTGCACTTTAATATGTCACACACATGCAAATTCAGAACTCATGCACCAGTTTTCAGGCAACTGATCAGCAGAAATAACTTGTTATGTATAGGACTGTGAAGTGCTTAAAACAGTTAATCTAATTAATTACAAGCTTTGGTATTTATTAGTTGCAATCAACTGCATATCAATACCTGCCATAAATAAAATATATTTCAATGCAAATCTGTTTTGGTAGATGGCTGAATCAATTAATAACTGGACATTCTAAAATGTTAAAGGAGGTGATAAGACTGCATATGACAGTGCTCCTGTTAACAGTTCCATCTGGACTTTTTTTTTGTTTTTAAACCCCACGCCAGGGTGTTTTGTCATTTATATGATCTTATGATCAGTATTTTATAGTTTCTGACAAATAACCTCAATTTTGTGTTTACATTTAAAAAATGTAATGTAATTTACAAAATGTACAATCTGGCCCCCAAATGGAATGGACCTAAAGTCATCCATCCATCTTGGCTTCCAGTGTTATATTAAGGGCTGATTTATTGTTGCACATTCTGTAGGCTCTACACAGAGATAACCGCAAGAGGTCTACACCATTGTGAGCATTTACACATGTGCGCTAGTGTGTCTGCATTGCTACCGGTGGTGAGTGGCATGTCAGCTGATTTTCTGGTTCCAAAAAAATCAATCTGTAGACATTTATATCCACATCATACCGGCGTTTCACTACAGTTTTAATGTCTGACTGTGTAGAATGAGTCGCAGACATGAAGAGAATACACACGACAGGTGAGGGGCAGTTTCTTTCCATTCACTCTCTTGAACTTTTCACTTTCTCTCACTCCCTCTCATTCGGCTTCTGGCTTTCTCGCTCTTTCACCGGGGTAAAGGAAAATAGCGTAATAATGTTTATTGTAATTTATGTAAACAGATGGCTCAGGCAGGAGCGGTGGTGCAGCAGCAGCCACAACAGCTCAGTAACGCAGCCGTTCAGCCTGTTAGGGTGCGGCTACCCAAAAAAAAACAAAAACACAATGGCGTACTGCTAAACTTTACAAGGTCATGTCATGATATGTTTACACTTAATCACACCATGATCACGAATGCCTAGTTAGTGAGCATAGCTATAAGTTAACAGTAAACTATATGTTTAGCATGCAGTAGCTGCCAGTAAATATCAAGTGCTCATGCAAGTTTGTAATGTTCATTAATTCTTTAATTCTGACACAGGTTATTTGCATAACACAGTACCTAGAAACTTGAGCAACATTTCAAGGCTCCAGACACTGCCGGAGAGGGGAAAGCATTATAGCTTTGAAGAGACATGCAGAGAGTAGGACAGCACCCAGCATGCTGCAGTGGGAGCACCAGCTTGGGCCCAAACAACAGGTGAGATTGAAAGCAGTATATAGTTATTAATAATAATTGTGTTGTTGCATCTTCTGTCCCAAATTTTAGTGAGTGTTATCACACTACTCTCCAGTGAGCTGTTTCGGCTGTGTGACAAAAGGACTGTTAAAGGACTGTCTGGTTTAGTGTGAAACACCTGGGCAATGACTGCCATACTGTATGCTTGACACGATACTTCATAGTAGTGTCTTCATGGTCTTCGGCAGGACAGCATCCCTTTATTGGAAACATGCAATCGGCATCCAGCAGCTCACAACAGGAGATTCCTGGATTATTATTCATCGACCAGCCACCTTAAATTTCAGTATGCTCAACGTTTTGCTGCATAGCTTCAAGGAGCTTTCAGTGCTCTGTAACTGGGGAGGGGTTTGCTGCAGAATTCATATTAAGAAGTCTTAAAGAATTATGAAAGCAATGTAAATTACTGGGCTGTTCTCTCTCCCCACTTTAATGGCTGAGTGAACTCACTGATCGAGGACCAAGTTTCCATATGAGAAATACTACTCAGTGTTATAAAACATGTATTACCACTTTTGAAACGTGATCAAAATAACCAGATATGAATGTTTATCTCAAGCTTAATATTAATGTTCTGCGATTTCAATTTGTAGTGAAGGTATAACACAGATTTGTTCAGTAATACCTTCCAGTTGAGACCACAAAATATATAATTTGCTCATGAGAGATCCAGTTATATTCTATGTTGCACGCATCCTGTATTATTTTGCTGGAAATTAATTTACATTTCATTTCGAGGATGGAACTCATCAGTTATAAAAGCCAAACTCCTTGTATTGGTAGTCTCTTAGGGTATTAAGCTGACAGGCACCGGCTCAGCATAATGCACCAGTAACGTGTCCTGCATGAGTAGTTTTGGGACAGCAGTCAACACTGAGAAGAGCTGCGGCAAGGGGAAGGTGCAGGATGAATGAACTCCACACAGCCCCTACAGTACTTTGATACAACAAATAAATTCCACTGGAAAATGGGTCAGCCCGCAGGTGCATCAAATGAAAGGTTATCTAAACTGAGATATCAAAGTCTCACGCGTCGCTATCAGCACGCAAAATGGGCTGTGGTCCCAAATTGACACAGCAGTACATCGACCAAAACATGCTAATAAGATCTGTTTGCTTTGAAGAGGAAAAATAATGACCGTCGTGGCCCATCAGATAAAATAAATGCCTACAAACCCAATTAGAGCTGGCTTTTATGATGGATGAAAGGCACTCACTGTAATGGTTTGTTAATAATTTGCACGACTGACGGTTTGCACAACAATGGTCTAATTACAGGAGACTGTTGGGATGTGACCCATTTGTATAAAACATCTGCAGCCGCTCACCCTCAATATGATTCACTGGTGTTTGAAGCTCCTAAATTGTGACAGATGAGTGGAAATAACGGTAGGTAGCAGAGCAGCCCTGTGACTGAGTGCTTAGCATTGTGGGTAGGCAGTCATGCGCACGCTGTGGGCGGACAAATTGCCAACATGCCAGGGGAACAATCGAGAGTACAGAAAGAGCTTTGTGACAAATAACCCAACTTTCTTGTGGCATCTGTCAGTTGCTCATCAAAACTAGAAACTAATCAGTTGGCGTATGTAACTGGCAGCTGACAGCACTTTGGTCCTATTGTGAAGCATGGACAAAATAGTAAAAGGATGACAGTGCAAAGCTACTTTTGAAACTGTTGTGAAGTTTTGGTAAAGGAAAGTAACAAAAAAAAACAAACATGGAAAGTCACATCCTTCTAGTGATCATGAATTGATTTCGAAGTGATTTTGCGGCATGTGTCATGCCGTCAGGTTTCTGTTTCTCCGTGCTCTGAACATGTAAGATACCGAGCAGATAGCATGACTGTCTGCATCAGAGGGGTTAAGAGTCTACTGCTACCCAAGAACTTTCTCTGTTTTTCATGTCAGTTTTAATATTCCAGACCAGACATGTACTGTAGCACTCCAATTTAGTTGGTCAACATATCCTCTTTGGTGCAAGACATCAACACTCACCACAAGCTCCCAACTTTGATAATGTTGGAATAAGTGAGGGCACTTCTGTCACCTCTTAGTGTATGCAGTGATTTCATGTGCTGTAAGTGTATTTTTCCATTTACTAATATCTAATTCAATACTAAAAAGGGCCAAAGAAGGCGTTATCGCCGCAACAAAGCCTGGCATTCACGCTGCATCGCCTTTACGCTGCCTTTGTTTGTGCACACTGAACCAAGCAATGGTACACATCATAATGTTAAGATTTGAGCTTTTTTTTTGTTTTGTTTTGTTTGTTTTTTATTGCATTTTCACCTGTTAATCTAAACATGTATACACCTACTCTCTATAATCATATGGATGCAGGATGACTTTTTTTTTCTCATATAAGACACTACCTGCTACTACAATACTGTTTTTTGGTCTTGTAATGTTGCTTTGTGGGTTGAAGTGTTAGACATTTCTTTTGTTTGACAAGTGGAGAAGCCATTTAGTTTAATGTTGCACCTCTGTTAGTACATCCACTGGTGGATCAGAGGTGGAATGGAAACTGCCCCAACAAATACAAGGATTTTCACCCAAGAGACAGCTGTTCATGTCCGATGGCGAGTTATTTCAAATTGGTAGTTAAGTGATGTCACATTCATGCATGTAAGGTAATTTCATTTACATGTGTAACACACGCACTAGTTACACAAGTAATGCAGGCTACATTTTTCAACCTGTGTTAACATAAGAATATAATGTTTGCCTTAACCTAACCAAGTAGTTTTAGTGTTTAAACTGTTGTTAAGCATGTGGATGTTCAGTATTCATTTGCAATGTTCAGTATTCATTTGCAATTTGCATTTATATAAGTTAAAAACAAAATTAAGTTACAATAATCTCTTTCTTCCACTAATAGGATCTACATGTGCCAGCACTGGGGATCAATTATTTTGGTCACGTGGTGTTTTCCTCACATAAAAGCTCTGGATTAGGAAACACACTATCACTTGAGTGATTATTTATCCCTCTTTTTCCAGGTATGTGGTGGATGGTGTGGACCATAAAACTGTTGTCAGTAGTTTTATGAGCCGTTTTGACTGTGTGGAGAACATGTATGTGATGCTTGAGTAAGCTAAACTATGTTACTGGGTTTCTACAGATAAGTTCGGGCAAGCGAAACTGCCGCCATCATGCACAAATACGCTGAGCGTTTTCATCATCTACTTGTGAACGTGCACATGGGTGAATGTATTTTGCACAGTTTTTATTCCGTTTATGTGGTTACGTTATTTGTTCAAGCTGACTTGCTTAATTAGCAATGTTTGTTTGTTTTTTTTTTAAAGTATTTTTTTGGCCTTTTTCGGCTTTATTGACAGGACAGCAGAAGAGTTTGGACAGGAAACAGGGTAAGAGACGGGGAGTGACACGCAGCAAGGGGACCCGGGCCGGGAGTCGAGCCCGGGTCCGCTGCAGAGCCTCGGCACATGGGTCGCGCGCGCTACCGACTGAGCTATGCGGCGCGCCAATTAGCAACGTTTGTATAGGAAAAGGGTGTGAGTTCACTGAGCTATACTTCATAAGACTTAGTGATGATATTAAGCTGATGAGGAAATGGTGAATTATATGTAAGAAATGCTGTATTTTATTGTATTAAGAATTTCGGTGCAGAACAACATAACTGCTGGTTTAAAAAACACGGTATCGCCTGTGTGATTATTTAACCCTCTTTTTCAGAGTGTTACGTCAGCAGGAATAATAACATCTAAGTTTAGTATGTTAGCATACTTACATACGCTTATTAGCAATAAACAAAAGTATAACTGAGGTTAACTGGGATGTCATTAGTTTTACTGTTACTTAAACTAGTGTATAGGACCGACAGATTTACCTGGAGGTAATACTTGATGAGAAGGTTGATTCACACCAGACAGTTACCGAGCTACTGCACCAAATTAAAAGCCAATGCATCAAAGAGTAGTTGTGGCTTATCAGTCTGCACAAAATTGGTGGCCCAACTGAACTCGTTTAGTGATTAGCGGTAGACAGAAACACAGCTTCCAAAACCCCTCGCATTTGTCTTTTTAATGATGTTATTTCAAAGTGTTTACATCTAAAATGCACATTTGATGCTGTCATATCTCACTAACAACAACACTCTCACAGATGTTAGGTTGGAGACCTAATTTTCCTACTGGGCCACAGACGGCAAAATGACAGCCTCAGTTTATACCAAATAAGCAGTTTGTCTGAAAGGTCGCTGCTGGTCAGGTATCAAAGACGGTAGCAAAGCAACACAGCGTGTAAAAAAGGCATAGCAGAAACATCAGACATGTTCACACTCACATGGTCAACTATATTCTGTATCTATACACATTACAGATGGAAATTACAACAAAAGTAAACATGCACATCATACATGTTTATTCAGTCTATTGGCTGATTTGATTCATTTGAAAAACAAAAGGAAATGATGGGATCATGATAGCATTAAAAAAAGAACAGAATGTGGCTTCAGAAAGGTAGGCATCATTCAGACACTCCAATTGTTAGAGCCCTTTTTATACCATGTATACAATTTATACAGTGGCTTATGCACACATATATGAAAACAGAAAACATAAATGTTTTATGCACAGTAATTATATGTAAAAGGCATTAAGTTATAGTGTGTTTCCACCAAGTCAAACACAACCCTGCACATACTCACAGACGTATTGAATTAAAAAATTGGCTACAGCAAGGTTCCTTCATTCCCCTGTGAATATGCTGCTGCCATGTTCACTGATCCTGGTCTTGAAACATCTGCTGGTTTTAACTACACAGGCACATCACAAGGACACCTGAGTTTGTAAATCACATTGGTTGACATACAGGTAATGAGGCCTGGACTTGAAAAACTGTCCTGCACAAGGGTATGCAAGTCATAGTAACTGCTCAAACTACTTTGAAATGTTTGGCAATTCTCTGGCGGGTAGACTTCAGCCCAGTGCCCTTCACATTAAATAGTAAGCTGAACAGAGAATGTGGGCACGAGCTTAACCAGTTATTCATAGCTGATATTAGGGGACTTGAACGTGCTAATTAGTAATTTCCCTGTTTCTTGAACTCACTAAGAGGGTCTATCAGAAGTCAATCAAATTATCATAGAACATGCCATTAAAATGATAAAGTGAAATATGAAAGTGAAAGATGATACATTGCTGCGAATTATATAACAAAGCTGCTGCTCAGTTGTATTATCTGTCACATCACATCATCATGCCGTAGCCATGGCATTATTCACAGTAAGCAGAGGGGTGACTGACCTAAAAGGACACGGAAGGACAAGCATATCTCCAAGTAAAAGCAGTTTCTGCCATATGACATTGCCATCAACTCAGTGTGCACTCCCACCATTTATCTGACGTAACTGCCCACATTTCTATCAGAAACAGAGTGCTTGCACTGGCATGTGTTTGTGTGTATGTACAGTATGTGTGTGTGGTAACAAGAGACACACGGCCACCGCCTCTTTTAATCAAATACGCAGCTGAGTTCCAATAGCAGTTGATGGGCGGGTACCTGATTAAACTTCTTTGTTTGCTGACTGGCTTTATGAATGGATAAGACTGCACTGTTGAATTCAAAGCTTGTGTGTGAGGCTGGTTTGAGAATGATGCTGAACATTACTGGATTTATACTGAGCATGTATTCCTTGTTGGCTGAGTTGCAATGATGTGATAATTCAAGGTGAACACCGATAAAACATCTCCAGTCACTAGCAAAATCAATAAGCTTTAAGATGATCAAGTTTTTCCAGCAAGGACGCAGGTTCATCAACTAGGAGACCACTTGCATTTCTGTCACACACTTGCTACCTTTCCTTTATGTGTATTGTTCCCCTGTGTGTGCATTTTGAATTCAAGATGCAGTTTTTGCTAAATGAAAATCATATTCTCTGGTCCACACTGCTAACACTTACGCCATGCTAATGAGAAATTGTGCTAAAAAAGACCTATTTGCCTGGATACGCTAAGGTTGGATGCATGAATAAATGAAAACCTTGGTGGTCCCAAATGGAAAAGATGAATATGCCTTTTTTTTTTTTCTCTCTCTGACCTTTGTTTTCGTCTCTGTGAGATGAAATTCTGCTGGTTGATTACTTGCTTCAGTTTATAATGCGATGAGTAACAGCAGAACATAAGCTTTACAACGGTAAACAGAGTTTAGTTAGCATTCAAAACTCAAAATGTGCAGAAACTACACGCTGATAACATCTTTTGTATCACTCATTTAATAAGTTTTCATCTCTACATTTTCATAGAGGAAGCTCGCAATGTCCCTATACATGCTTGTTATTTTCTAAAGATCACCAGTGTGTGAAGTACCTGCTATGCAGCATATGCCAGGTATGTTAGTGAAGAAATTGATTTTTCAGTCACAGAATGTTTTGATTTCACCGGAGTGTACCAAAAAACACTTGGGTGGAGAGCCAAATACTCTTCACACTCTCAGCAGGGGCAACAAATGGTTTAAATATAACGAAGAAACTGGATTATTAAATTAGATGCCCTGAGACAAATACCGTATTTTGCAAATTCGGGGAGCTTGAGACGTTAGAGCAACAAGTCATAGTTTCCATCTCCAAACTAATTAAGCATACAAAATACTCCAAGTAACTCAAGTAAAAAGCCACAATTTGTAGTACAAGCTAAAATACTGTATTGATATAAAAATGACTTTGATTACTTTCTTTTAAGACGTTTCTTCTTTTATGTGAATGGTTTAGAATTTGTGTGCGCATACACAGAGACTTAATATATTAAGAATACAAGAATAAATGTGTGTAATGATTCACATATTATGATCAAATTCAGCTGGAAATTCTTTCAAATTCACCAGACATCAGGTCTCTGGTGGCGCACTTCCAAAGGTCCACCTCATCCTCAGCTAGCACACTCTGTCCAGCAGCTGCAATAAGCGTCAGTAAAGACAATCAGTACTGCGCGATGCACTGTGTATCGACAAAACACATCTATTAACGCACCTGAAAAAGTCACATTGACCAAAAACAGATCTTATCTAATATGTCTTACTGTACATTCAGACCGAAAGCGCACAAAGAGGAAAATCCACCTTGTCCGCCACTCGTGTTGAACACCACCACGCACTACTGCTGTAGCACAGCCCATCCATTTACAGACATAGTTAATTACAGAAGGTTACTTGATGGAAAGTTAATTGATAAAGTCATGAAATAGCATGCTAGCATGCTACAATGATACAACTATCCTCGGGGCAGGCCCTTGATTTAGCATTTGTGTTTTGTATTTTTTTAATAACTCAAAATAATGACTGTATTTCCAGCTACAAAACGCGCACTCTCTCCTCCCTCCATGTTGTTTGAGTCACTGCTTGGTCTAAAGGCAGGAAGTGCGGACGTTGCCTGCTCCGACTGAACATGCAAAGTCTGAGGAGGAGGGCTGTCGGACGTCTGAGCCATTGGATTCTCTGATTGGCGGTGTGCTAGCGCGATGTGTGGGAGGGTCGGAAAGCTGTGTGTGCATTGGTTTCCTATACACTCCATCATTCCCCGTTGTCATGCTTTGCAGTACCGGCATGAGACTAGCTGTTATGTGTGTTCAGGACGAATCAATTGTGTAAGTTTCGTTTTGATCGAAAGTAAAGAAAGTCACGTGCATAAGCCTGTTGTTTACAACTCACAACACAAGTACCACCTGCATCTATTGCATCTATTGCATAAGTATTGCATCTCGCACAAGCACAGAACGTACACGCTACTGTGCAGTAGGCAGCACGTCGAAGCGGTGTGTTTCAGTGCAACTTTTCTGCCGAATGGGTCAGACAAGAGGCAACTGAGTGATCGGACAGTGGTCAGATAAGGGAGTCGGATGTATGGGTGGTGTGTGGGGGCCTTAACACGTGAGTGAGCTGACCTCATGCTGAAAATGTTACTTGTTGCACACGTGACATCACTCCCTGAGACGCAAGAAGAAAGCAAAAATATATATTTTTACTAAGGAAAAAGACAAAAATAATAGTAACGCACAGTGACTTGAATAAGTACCTTAATCTGATTACTGGTGTGGAAATATTAACTTTTTAGATTAGTTGTTACTGAGACAAGTGGTCAGCTTATAATTACAGTTAATGTGTCAGGCGGGTCCAGGTGTTCTGCTACGGCAGCAATCAACATTTCTAGCGCCATCTCGGAACAAATGTTTGGTAGGAACCAAAATTACACGGATCGTTCTCTGGGACCGACCTGATCGAGGGATGACAGCAGAACGAGACATCCCCATTGATTATCGCATGGCTTTTCCACCTTTCCCACCAAGATGCGTCATAGGTCATTACATAAAGTTGGAGGAGTTTTAACTTTTGTTTTCCTCCTAATCTGCCTATTCCACCCGCCTCCACCTTTTCCACCTTTCCCTCCTTGTCCGCCTGGCTCCCAATATGCAATGAATGACTTCCGGGATCATTTTCCTCTTCCTGCGCTTTTGGTCTTATCATACGGTTACCCTCATACTTCTCGATCGACTCCGAGCTGAACTCTTCACATCTTCCGCCTGCAATGCAAGATCTGGTTGTTTGTGCCTGAAGCTCCTGCGTATTGTTTCGCAGTATGTCTTACAGGCAGCTGGAAAACAATTAAATGGTTTGAATAAAAAAAACGCAAGTCACGGCAAAGTTAAACAAGGAAGGAGAAAACAGTAAAAGTTACTCATACACAATGGGGTCATTGTCAGCATCATGTAAATCTGGACTTGCAGACGTAGCTCCGAGCAAACAGGAGGTCATGGTCTCATTATGCCGTCCGTCGGCAACAGTCTCTGTGGCAAAGCTCCTCTCGACAATGGCCGTGTCGCTAGCCTAGCTAGCTTAGCCGAATTTGCTTTGTGTCCAACAAACACAAACACTTGGACTGCGAAGGACAGTGCAACTCACATAGTCACAGCACATCGTCCCACAACAGTTCACAGTCCGTTAGGGATAAAACATGACACTGATGACACACACAGTCCTCTGTTAGCTGCTTGACGCCATTAACTTTCAGCGCCTTCTTCCTCATGACTTTTAATAGTGTAAAACTCTTAAAGGTCGTGAACTCTCACACATAATAAGAATTACTTTTCAACTTCTTTCAAAACATTCAGAACCCATTAAATTAGATTTTAAAGTCACACATTTTAAACAGAAATTATTTATATATTTTAATATCTTATTTATCTCAAAATATTTCATGCAAATTTTTACTTTTTAGCAACTTTTTTTTTCTTCAACTTGTTCCCAGGAGAGAAATAAAAAAATAAAAAAATATTTTTGTGTATCTTTTTTACATAACATTAGCTATTGCTTATGCCATACATAGTAATTATTCTAGCATACTTTCATTAAATAAATCAATTCATTCTAAAAATAAGAGTCTATAATTAGGCTATACTGAGCCTGATCTATTTATACCAGAGATTTTCTTAAAATGAAGCCAAGACCTTTTACAAAAGGTCACCTGGGTTAAAACTCCGCCTGCTTCCCTGATTTGCATTTGTTTAGCTCACAGCATTTTCATTTACATGTTAAAGCCTCCCCTAGAATTAGGGGCAGAGGGGTCATGGTTGGACAACTGCCAAGCAAGGCCCACGTTAGTTTCCGACAATTCATGGCAGTTTTCGGTGTTGCCTGCAAATTGCCGTGTGCAGTCGTAAACCTGAACTTCCACGACAATCTACAGTGCCGCTTACTGACGAAAATCCCACTTTCCATGCGGTGAGCTCATGTCACTTTCTTGACCTGCTGAAAAAAAATCCTGAGAATGCATTAAATACATTTCCATCTATTTATTATAGCACATTGAAAAATAATTGAACATTATTATCAAATAAATGTTAATATTCATTATTTTCTAGTACATTTGAAGGTAATTATTCTCATAACTTTGGGGTAACAAAAACATTTTACATATGTTGACTGATGATAACCACCTACTTACCATGGAATTTCCTGATCTGTAAAATGAAGAGGTTACCCATATTGGATTTAGTCTTGATGTTCAACCAAATACCAAAGATTATTTCATCATCAAGTTTGTGTTGACAGAGAAACTTTTCTAGACTTTGCATTTATGACAATATCAAACAGATGAACGCACAGAACGAACACATTCTTAGAATACCACACAGACACTCTTCATAAGAAAGCTTTCAGAGAAGCTGAGAAGCCGCCAATGAAAGAGACAAAAGAAGTTGTGAGTGCTATTTGTTTGAGCAGAATGTCTCTACAAATCAGTGTTTCTGTCTACAATAGCAGAACATCAGACAGAGAAAAGCTGTTATTTGTTCTCTCCAGAGTTCCCAAATGACAAATCAGCATTGCTAATAGATTTTGCATCTAGCAGTTCAAGGCAACCTCCTGCTGGGCCTAACGCACCGTGGTCAACAGTCCTCACAGTCTGTCCACCACACTCCCTCCGGAGATTGGCAAATTGCCTTACACACTACATGGGGTATTTCTAAAGGGGAAGAGTCTCCTATTTCATATTCTTTGTAAATCAGGGGTTTGATACAAACATAAGAGCACAGTAATCCCTCAAAACAGACAAACAAGGTCGAAATGAGCCAAGAGACTGAAGAATGAAATTGTGAGGGGAATTATTCAGACACAAGTGTCTTCCTTCGCTGTAATAATAATACGATTATAAATAATGTGCCACTTCATCATTTGGAATTTACTTTTATATTGTTGCTGTCTTGTTTGGTACCGTAAGGATTCAAACTTCAAAGAAAGTTTCTGTAATTTTGCAGTTATAATGCTTCATCATAAATCTCACACATTTCGAGACATGCCTTTGGTTCTTCTGTTAACCAAGACTATCTATTAAACCTAACGAAGCCTAAACCATGTAGGAGGCATTTCACACCAGAGGTACAGTTTTGGAGTGCACTGACAAAGAAGATGTCATAGATGACAAAATACTCAAGTTATCTGGGAACAATTGTATTGTTTGGGTTGGTCTTCACAACCCCATTCCTATATTTCAGCATTTTTATGATAAATCATATTTTTGAGACCTTTCTTGACAATGTTAATGAGCCACACTGTTTTCCATATAGTTTTAACTAATTAACTAATTAACTTCATTGGTGCTCAAACTTAAAAAATTTAGCCGTTGCTAAAATGAAGCAATGACGCATGACTAAAGTTGTATTTGTAAGTCATGTCATCCTCCAAACTCAGTGGCGCAAAGAACATGTTGACGAACAGAGCTCAGGGAAATTGAACAGTGAAGTTAGCAAATGTACAGGACATGTAACAGTTTGCCGATGAATAAACACACTCACAGCTTCTCAGTACCCAAGAAGACCTCATGTTAGAGTGGCCACTATTGTGATCCATGGTAATATCCATGCTATTGCTATCCATGCAAACATCCATGCTAATTATTATTATCTTGCTAGAACAGCAGTCTGCTTGTAATATAATGATTTACATCTACCAATCAACCACGTCCATACTCTTTGTTTGAGAAAGTATGTTAGCCAATGGTCAGAGTTGCAGCTTTTTTAACCAATTCCAAACTCATAGTGGTTTACTGTTTCTCATGGAAGAAGCCGCTATTCATTGAATGTACAGAACTGTTGTCACCTTGGCTGAAAAGAATGTTACCCACAAATGTAAGCACCATAATTGCCTAACCAAAGACAAAACTAATCCAAAATGAGAAAATTTAATTATTGAAATATGTATTTTTACCTGCTAGAGTTTCATTTAAGGTAGGGATGGAAGGATAGCCTGGGTTTCACAATATTGCCCTAAAAGTAATCCCATGATTCCGTTGTGCGACTGTGATGACATCCACCACCAAATCACATGGTAATTTTGCTCGTAACCCTCATGTGTAGCATACCAAACACAGGAATATACAAAGAGACTCATTATTTCTTCAACAATTTGATTAGTTTAATTAAAAAGATTGGAGTGCACACAGACCCACTGACCCTGACCTTAAGAAGGAAGGATGTCAAGAATGACAAACCTGAAAAGTCCAGCCTTATCCCAGCCTTGGATGAATAACTACTTTGTTTGCTCTTCAGACAGGTACTTCATCCACATGGATGAACCAGTCATCTGTTAGCATGTTATATATACCACAGGTGTATTTGATGTTGACCAGTATGCTTTAATTGTGACTTGAATTATCTTTTACTATTTTTGATGTGCCCCACTGTTATCTGATCCTAAATTAGATAAGAAAATTATCACATGTTATGTTATGTTACGTTATGAAATCAAATTACAACCCTTTACATAGAGTTCTCTTTTGACTAGGGCTGCCAGTCGATGAAGCTGTGGCCACCCATTTAGCTATCGCTGTTGAAAGTTTGTCTCATGTAGAGTTGTCCAGTTGTCTCCATTGCAAACTGTCCAACATGGTCTGCCTTTTAAGGGGGGAGGGGGGCTCTCTGTATCAGCTGTGTGCTCAGCCAGCAAGTGGTATTTGAGACTTTGACGAACTCCAGTGATAACTCAATGCAAAAAACTTTTTTTCTTGTTGAGGGAACAATCTGGCAGGGTTTGAGATGAACTTTACAAAATGCTTCAAAATACCTGTTTCTTTATATCCATTTCCACTCAAGGAGCTTTGTTTCTGCCGCCATCCCTTCCTTATTTCCTAAACTACAGAGCAGACAGAGGGTCATAACGTGTGCATTAGTAGTGAGTAAAAAAAAATCACAGTGGCGAACCACTGACACCTTATTAGGGCATTAATTTTGACAGCCCTACATTCCACACAAAGGAATTCATTAGTATTCAAGAGCACCATGGATTCTCTCTCTTCCGAAACACACCTCTAGACTATAAAACTTAACAATACGTGCCGTCCTCTGGTTCTTGGGGTTCTTTCAGCACATCCTCCCGTCCCTCCTGCTTCTTGTCCTGACTCTGCGCTCGACTGCGTTTGACTTAATATGACTAATAATTGTCCTTTCAACAAAATTTAACAATTGTATTTTCAGCCATATGTACACACATGGGTTGGTGAAAGGGAGGTGCACTCATGGAAGCTACAATGTCATCATTGCCTCACCTGCCAATGGACTGACAACAGATCCTGTAGTGACTGTTGACTCACCACTGGTTGACTATCCAGTACTAGGGATATGACAAATTAATGTTTTAGGAAAGCAAAAACATTAGAAACAGATATTGCTTAGACCCATAGGTATGTTTAAGCTCTTATATGGGTAACCAAGAACATCTGTATTTCATTTCATAATTAAAAACAAAACAATGTATTATTAGGGTTTTTGATGAGGTTAAACCATTAATTTCAACACATCAACATGCACAAGTGACACTCAGTGACATCAATTTCGTCAAAGTCTCTGCCATTTCCCTGTCACCTGCTTTGGATTTCCAAAGACCACACAAAGGCATACACGGTCAATTAGCTTTCTTGCAAATTAGTATGTGCAATCATCCTGGCTTACATTGTGTTTACCTAACGTAATATGCCACTTAGCACAATATTTACAGGAAAGAAAAAAAACTGATTGTACAGCCCCACACAGTGTCTCGCACGTGGATCAGGATTTTCAGCGAGAGGGATGAGGCCAGCGGTCTCTTTGTCTCTGTAATATTTGAGTAGGCAGTCATCTTGGACGCATATTAAAATATTTGACAAGAGGAACAGCCTGGAAATGACAATGCCAAGTGATCTTGCATACTCTAATATTCGCATTAGGAAGGGAACTGCCTTCCCCCGGCTGGAGATATTGGCAAAGAAAAATTAGGGTATTCTCATTTTAGAAAAAGGCACAGGACTCTCTAAGTCATGCTTATAGACTATTGATTGAGATTAATGGCCAGGCTTATGGAAATGAGCTCTAAAACAATAACCCATTACATTGGGTAATTGATCATTTGAAAAATCTATACCAATCCTTTCCCCAGGCAGGAATTAATGTCTCTGTGGACCATAATTCATTAACTACTTGGCACACTAGTTGGCATTATTTCAAGACTGAGAAGTTAAAATGCAAAAAGAGGAAAATCTCCTGCTGACCTGTTACACAGTCATTGGATTTCCTGCTGTTTCACACGGCCACCCTGCACATCCAGCTCTTCTAGTCTAATGTAATGGACAATAATGTCAGGATAAGGGGTTGACAAATTATACATTATGTCTGAATGAATGTGATAAAGTCCAGGCTCTACTTGATTAAACTCAGCATGAAATATATTTCTAGACACCGGAAACCATATTCATGGAGTAAATCACGCTGCAATTGAAGTATGATGGTGGGATGTGCTTCTTGAATTAGTGTCACAGTGAAAGAAACCTGTAATCATGTCTTGTTAGTGGTCAGGTTCCTACCATTTCCTCGTGGACTTGGATGACCTGTCTTGTCTGAGAGTTCAGGCATATTTAACTTGCCAACAATTTGAGTTCCCAAGACAGCTATCAAATTTCAAATGTGGGGCACATCCTTCGAGGGTGCTGGAAAACATGCTGATGACCCAGCATGTGGTATTAAACTGCCATGAAAAACTCAATCATGTCAGACTCTTGTGTGATGATGGCAGACGAAGTTAAAAAGTTCAAAGATTGCACTGTATGTTCTATTGCTGGTGGTCTGTATTCACACTTACTTTGAAACTTACTTACAAAAGGACCAGCAGATTTAAGGACATCAAGGCTGCATGAAGATGGAGAGAAAGTGAGAGACCTAATCTGAGGCATGCTGGTATTTCAACACATCCTGATACCTTTACGACCGAACAAACTGTCGACACGTTTGTTTGCATCACCCCTGCAAAATCATATATGTACACAACCGCCATCTCTGGTGTTGCAGATGATTGCGTTCAAAAGGCTGTCAGTGGTTTGTCTCCTCTCTTATAATGTCCTTGGCTAAACCAAAAATTATCTAGCGCAGCCCATGAAAGTCTCTTGTGTGCATGTTTTATGAGCCCCATGATGTGGAAGCTATGCGGACCTGGGTGTCGAACTAGTATTGAGCACCTTTCATTGGAAGGAACGCATCTCCAATTCTGACACTCTATACAATTCCCACTGATCACCTGACTTCCTCCTTTGCTCCTGTCATGATAACCCCTGCCACTAATCTAAATATGTATAAAGTGCTTCCACAGATGACATACACCATCATCTCTCAGGTGATCCATCAGTATAAATTGGTTCACCAGGATGTCAACACACCCTGCAGGCACACCACACAAATCTGAGAGCAATCCAGCAATCCAGTGGGCAGAGATAAACAAACATAGGTGGACACTAGTAACAGGACGCCAAAGACTGGATTCATAAAAAAAATAAAAGAAATTGAAAAATTAATAGTACAAGTTTGAAAGACTCCTCTTGTGCATCTTGAGGGGTTGAAGGAAATATTAAGGAGTTGCTGGATTTAGAAGAAGTTGCTAACTTGTCCTAGTTGCCGTTTTTTTTGTGTGTAGTGTGTGTGTGCATGTTTGTGTGTGTTTATGTGTGTGGGGGCAAGGAGGGTCTGTTAGTCTCCTTCTGAGGCACAGAGAGAGCTGAGACTGACATGAAGGACATAGCAGACTGAGCAGCAGGGACTGCTGCTACTCTTGCCAATAGTTCTTGACAACAACAACACCAGACTGCAGCGCATTGCGAGAACCATGTGTTGGTACTTTATAAAGCGCCCAAGCAACTGAAATCCAAACTGATTTGCAGGCCAAGTCTGAGGTGCTGAATTGCACATCCACTGAACTTGAGCAATCGTTTTACAAGAGGAGATAATTTTCTGCCAAGCTGACCAGAATGGCTGAGCGAGCAGATGAGCAATATAACTTTCAAAGTCCTTTGCCTTTCAAGCTTATTCTGTGTCTTACTGAAACAAACACACAAACATGTACTGACTATATAGTATGCGTTCATATACAATACAGTTATTTTTTTCTGCTTACTTTCTTACTTCACCAGCTTATATTGTGCATGTCATGTAATACAGTTTGAAACTCTTTGAACTGTTGTCCAAGCATGGTGTCAGGTTCAAACAATGTTTGAGTCTGTTTCAAGTGTCATAGAAAATCAGATAAATTATTTAATTCAATCAAAATAATAATAACTTTTTCATTAAAAAGAAAAACCCTTCTTTCATAATAATTCATCACTCAATTTTAATCCATCATTTGAAGTTAGAGCACACATCATCATGTCTCTGTTTTATTAAGTTTTCTAAATTATCTCTCTGCTCTTAACCTAATATATTTTGGTAATCAAAATTTCTCATTATAGTTTTTATCATTTACATGTTGCCTCATGTAATTTCAAGTCTTGAATATTTTATTGGCATATTTTCATAATCATCTAAATATACATACATACAATATACATAACACAACAGCTTTTGCAAATGGATTTTGCAATGCAAATACTGCTCATGGTGATAAATAATTTCTATTAACCGGCTCTATTGGCTCTTTAGCATGGCTTTGATCTAGTGTCATTTAGAATGAATGAACATCATGCACCACACAGATCAGAGGACCTTTCTGAACCTAAGTCATCTTCATTCATCAGCAAGTGAATACTTTCTAAGATCTTAGATTCTTTAAATAATGTATATCTCCACTGTCTTCAGTCTATTTAGCTTTATAACATTTACGATTAATTTTCTGTGTTCTGGATTATGCCACAGAAGAATTATATCACAGGACAAAAACTGTTAAATCTGCCCTTTAACTTGGAATGACAGTATCACTCCACATTAGTTTTTACCCTGTAGGTTTTACCTTTTTACAGCTGCATCTAACAAACTATCCACACATTGTCATCAGAAAAAATCCCATATAGGTCACCTGTGAAAGCACCTCTTGACCCATATTGCTGTTTCTTGTTAGGTGGTAACCTCTACTGGCTGCAGGTACTAGTACAGCAGCACAGGAGAAAGTTAGACAAAGTAGTACAAAGAACAACAACTCACATGGGGCAGAGGTTGGATACGAATGGACAGGTTGAACAAATACAAGACATTTACCACTGTGTCCAGTTTGAAGCTAAAAGTCAACAGTGAGTCATCTTAAGTTACTATTAAGAATATAACATAGTAAGTAATCAGTAAAGTGATTTTTAAGGAGCTCTATGTAACAATTTGCAGCAGTTTATTTAGGATTGCAACATGACCTGAAAATGACACTTTTCTTGTGTATCTCTGTTGCCAATACAAGCCTATGGCAGCTTCTTTAGGTTATGTAACGCTGCTGGACCATGGATTTCTTTTTGACAGACTTGTGTCAGATTTTCCATGACAGTTCAAATGATATGATTTGACACGCACATTCTCCAATGATACTTCTTTAGGGTACTTTAAGATCAGGACAACTCTCAGAACTGAGCATTAACAATTACATACATCATTATGCTCCTAAAAATCAAGCTAAACTTTGTCAAGCTGTACATGAGTTTCTAGAATTGTTTAAAGCTATACTTCAGTTTCAAATCTCTGATAGTGAGGCTGGTATCATTAAAGCTAAGTGAATAGGAGAGGGCCATGGCTTTTGTCACTGTCAGATTTAGAATGTTATTTCCTGGAAACAGTTAATTTTAGTGTTGTCCGCTGCAGACCAAACTCATAACGTCTCAGTATAGTGGAGAAAAAGCAAAAAGAAAGCAAAGTTTCCCAGAATGTTGAACTATTTATTCATTGCAAACTTAATCTAAACACGGGTGTTGTTGTGGGTATGAAAGTATTGAAACAATTTATTGATCATACACTTGTGCCAACACTGCACCACCAAAACAAACAAATAAACAAACAAACAAACCTCTGATCTATGACCATATAAAAAAGAAGTGCCCACCCATGAATATCCAGTGCCCCCTTCCTGATCAATGTTGGGTGCCGCTGTTGAATAAATTGATTCCATGGTCGATCTATATGGTCATCAGAAATTCATTACCCGTTTTCTAAGTAAGTCATCCATGTTTCACAAAAACAGTGAGAAAAAATTATTGGTAGGGGAGCCATACGGAACAGGTGTCACCGTGATTAAAAAAAATACTTAACATCAAAAGCAGCCATGGATGGCCCAGATGTGGACATGTATCTACAAAAACAGAAGCCGTGTTTGAGAAACTGCCACATGGTGTCACTTTGAGGTTTCAGTCGCGAGAAACACCAAGCCTGTTTTCAACGGAGCCAGTCTTTTGCTATTGGAGTCACTTGATAAATAGCTGGATTGACTAGAGGCCAAGGACATGTTATCAAAAGAAGAGAATGTGCTAAGGAACACACGACAGAGGCAATAAGCTTCACTTAAACCACCAACACATACCAGTATGCTTAATTCAACAAACCTAACTGCTGCCTGGTATGGAAGACATGCCACACAAAGAATACTGCGTAAACACCAAGGATTCAGCACTTACAGGAATTCCACTTTTTTTTGCTTTTCTTGTTGGCAGGAGCAGACTAAAGCCCTCAGGTGGTGAAAAATGTTGCATAATCAGTAAAACGGGTCAAATCAAGTCAATCAGGTTCTCAGTTATATTGAAGAGGCAGAATGCAGATTCACCTTGGTACCTAAATATAGTGCAACCTTTCATGTAGCTGATGAATTCTCCCATTCTCTCACACTGACTCTTTGCCTCTTAAAGCATAACTAACAGTCCGGCGTTCTTTAAAAAAATTCATCACAGGCTTGGCATGTAGCATCACTGAGGCCTAAAATGGCTATTTATCCCTCTGATGTACTAAGGTATGTGCTTTGAATACAAGGACATCAATCACAGCACATTAACACGTACTTCAGGACAGCCAACTGTCTGCCACCTCACAATATGCACATAAACACCTTTCCATGAAGGCACATACACAAAAACACACATCCTCTCTGGCATGTGATGCATCAGGGCTGTTGACAGATGAAACAGATGTAGATTGGCTAACACCTGGCACATTTATCAGTCTCTCCTTCTCTCCCTCCTTCCACCATTTCTCTCTCCCTTAAGCAAGTCATCAGTCAACATTTCGCTTTCACTCGGCCGCAACAGGTAGGAGGCCACCAGATTCACTGTATTGAGGCGACACGACACCAGCATCACACCTGCCCGCCAAACTGATTTCCGTAACCCACTTCATATGAAACCACAACAGCAGAACCTGGTGTGAGAAAATGAACAGGTCTGGGAGTCTTTAATGTGAGTCTTCCTCTTGAGCAGTGGGTGAGAAAAATGCACTACAGGATAGAAAATCCAAACTGGTAAATGGCTCATCTTTAAGTGCAAAAAAAAAAAAAAAAAAAAAATAGCAACCCCCTCCCAGGCATTTCTATTCTTACAGGCATCTTCCGCAACAAAGAGTACAACAAAAACTTTCAGCACAACAAAACCCATAAAGGCGCCATTTGGGCATCTGTTATGTACAAAATACGCCCATGGGGTTTCCCATTGTTTATTGGAAACAGTGAAACAAGATGGGGGATCTGTAGGCAATGCCAGAGGAAACAACAACACTTGCCATGATGAGAGCTGGTAACAGTGTTTCACCCGATCATTTCTGAAAAGAAACTTAAGAGGTCAGACCTGCCATGTATTGAGGTTGGTCAGGCCACATGCAATAATACTGTAATATTCAAAACAACAAATAAAATATGAACTGAAATAAAATGTCATTTCAATTTTAACATAAATTATAATACATGGCTGAATATTTCCTTTTTTTGTTTGCCTTCAAACATTGTGTCCATCAATTCAGTCATGCATTATTTTACTATTTCTGCATCTGAGAGTGGCTTCTTGTGCTTACCCAAAATCCACAGTGAGCTCTCTGTTGCTCTTTGTTGTGTCATAGATGTGACAAGAATCCTGCTTGAGGCTTGATATGACGATTTCAGTGCATTAATTTGTGTTATTCTTACCTCTGAATTTTCAGAAAATGTTTCTTCAAAATTCCTGTGCTTCCTCTCATGATGCCGTTTCAAATTGGAAATCATCATCACAGCTTCTCCTGGCGTATTGTAACGCCCCCTTGTGGACTGTGGCGCAATGACTCTTGGGTATTCTGTTGGTGTTGGCGTAATTATGGTTCGTGAATGTTTTTGTGAATAAGATGATATGTAGGGTGGTTGCGGATTAATTCACATCGTTCGTTCTGTGGTTAAATGGTGTTGAGTTTTAACAAGGATGATGAAAATTTTGGCACTGTGAGTGAAAGGTTGTTTGCATGCAGTTGTAGTAAAATCTATACTGGGTACTTAACCAGACCTTGTTAATTTGCATGCATTGAAGTTTTTATTACAGTTGTAGTGCTAGGCACATGGGACTTGTCCTGGTTTAAGGGTGAATTAATGCAAATTATAAGTACCTACTCTTTCAAAATGCTGATTTTCACTATCCATTTTATTTCAGCAATTGGCTTGGAACACGCAATTTTCAATATCCTACATCTGGAAGAATGTGAATACGTGAACTGTTCCGAAAACAAAAGTGAGCGTTAAAAATTGCGCTTGCAGCAGAGAGTGAGCAATAACAGCAATAATATTTAAGTTATGAGTCGGAATAATACTCAAACATGGAAAACCATTTAATTCTAAATGTGATCATTATTATTAATAATGATGATGATGGTGATACTGCTAGTAGTAGGCAGGAAAACTGCACCAGGGCCGACCACAATACACAGGAACCTGCAAGATGAGAAAGCACAGAGACTCAGGGAAGAAGCCAAGTTAGTATCATGTGTTAATGTGACACGAATGTGTACAGATAGAGCAAGAGAGAGGAGCTCAGTGCATCATGGGGAGTCTCCTGGAAGTCTTAACCTATGGCAGCATAGCTAAGGGCCTGTGCAGGTCTTAACTAAATGCTTTATCAAAGCAGACAGTTTTAAGTTTACTCTTAAATGTAGAGACGGTGTCTGCCTCCCAAGACTGGACGATGGTTACATGGGAGAGAAGCTTAATAGCTACAGGCTCTACCTCTCATTCTACGTTTGGAGACCCTAGGACCCATAAATAAACCTGCATCCTGGGAGAGCAGTATTCTAGTGAAGTAATAGGGTACTATTAAGTCTATAAGATATGTAAGTGCCTTGCCAATAATGCCTTTGTATGTGAGGCATTTATGTTTTTTATTTTGTATTTTGTTTCTGGATTTTAAAGGAAGCCAGTGCAGAGATGATTACATTGAAGAAGGATGATCTCTAATATGAGTTCTTAGCAAACATGCAGCAGTATTCTGGATCTGCTGGAGAGTCTTTAGAAATGTGTTGGGGCAGTCTGATGAAAGGGAACTACAGTATTCCAGCCTTGAAGGAACAAAGGCTTGGACTAACTTTGTGGCATCTTTTTGATACAGGGATGCTCACGATTTTTGCAATGTTCCATAGGTGAAAGAAGTCGGTTTATGAAATGTGTTTTATGTGGGAGTTCAAAGACAAATCCTGATCAAAGATAGCACCCAGATTCTTTAAGGTGGTGCTAGAGGCCAGAGTAATGCCACCCAGAGCAGCTGTATCACCAGATTACATGTTTGTAAGATGTTAAGGGACTTACAGATCATCATGATTGTATGTCCTTAAGACAGGCCTGAATTTTAGCCAACTGATTAGTGTCATCTGGCTTTATGGATAAGTACAATTGTGTATTGTCTGCACAACAATGAAAGATTAAGATATTCCCTAAAGGACGCATATCAAGTGAACATTATTGGTCCAAGCATATAACCTTGTGGAACCACTTAACTAACTTTGGTATGTATGATGATTCATTATTATCCTGTGTAAACTGAGAACTATCTGATAAATAAGACTTAAAGCAACTCAGTGCAGTTCCTTCTATTCAATAGGCGAGTTTTGTGTCAGCATGTGATGGTCAGTGGTGTCAAATGCAACACCAAGATCTGGCAAGAATAGCACAGAGACAAGTCCATCGTCAGATGGAATAAGGAAGTAATTTGTAACTTCAACCAATGCTGTTGCCGTGCTATGATGCACTATAAAACCTGATTAGAAACCATCATATAAGCTGATGCTACATAAAAGACTTATTATTTATATATTAAATAAGGCCTGACACAACTTAATGTGTATGATTACTGTCCACCAAGAGCAATATCTAGGTTGTTTTTGGATAAATAAGCAGATCTACAGTTTGAGGAGTTTGACTGCTCCGCTGTGCTGTCACTATATCCCCGGCAGTGGAGAACACTTTCTCAGCTGGTACCAGCGATGCATAGGTAAAGTTTAGCTAATATTGCCATCAAAGGGAAAACCGTCTGATGAGACCTCCACCAGTGAGAGGATTCTTCTGGGAGAGACAGTAGAGGGGCCTCCAGATACTTACTCAGCCCCTCCTCAGATCTGGTACTGGCAGATTTACGAAAAACACTGACCTCAGTTAATGTCTTGCCTCAAATGTCCTTCTTTAAGGGCCTTCTTCTGGGCCAGATTATGGTGTCTCAGCACTGTCCTCGGTCTCATCTGGTCTCAACTCCTGCAGAAAAAAGGTCACCTGTTCACTACGGTTCATTCTGTACTTTATAATCAAGGGTCCCTTACTCTAATGTAAAATGCAAAATAAATGCATTGTATCTTACACATAAACCTTTATACAAAGGTTACATTATATAGCATTGAAATGTTATACTGTATCTCTATAAAAACATGTACTGTATACTGTGATGGAAAAATTCCTTTTCATTATGGGTTGTTGAATTTTGAACTATTTTGTTGAATATGATTTCTTAAAAACATTTATCTAACTTGCTTCATGTGACTGATATCTTATGCAAATGTATGAACACCTAACCTCTGCCCTATATGATTGTAATAGAGTCACGAACCAGCCAAAACTCAGATAGAAAGTCGCCTTCTTGTCTCATGTTTTATGTCTGATAATTTTATGCTTCACACAGAGTCCCAGGTCATGCGTCATGAAGTTTTAACTTTATGTCTTGTGTCGATGAGAAGTCTGTCTGATTGGGATAGTTGTATGTATGTATGTATGTGTGCAGCTTAATCACTGCTGGCACCGAGAGTGCTTGTCTCTTCCCCTGACCTTGTTGATATCTGTGTATAAATTGTGAACACTCCTTTACTCGGGGCTCA
>JARJLU010000676.1:0-44568 GCA_030272975.1 Sparidentex hasta
CCCCCGATACTGGGCACTACCCACTGAGCATCTATGCTGTGTTTTAGTGTCGTTTATGTAGATTTATCCCTGCTTCTCTCCCAGAGCCATTTCTTGCCATATGCGGACTATGCTAGACTTGACTTGACTCGACTCACCTTTTTATCTTTTCTTGTGAAAGTGCCTTTGTGGCACCTCCGCTGAGGTCACAAGCAAGCCAAGGCGATATACGGCCGTTGAGTTGGGTTGAGCCAATACCAGTCCTTTGCATTAGCGAGGAGAATGAGATGGAATTAACACGGCATCAAAACGAACATATTCATCTGGTTCAGAAAAACGGAAAAAAGAAGAAACTAGATGAAGAAAAACGCTCACAGGATGAAGGTAAGTTTTGATTTCTTGATGTGGGTGCAGGGGGAGCTTTAATGCCTAATGTTTAGCTAGCTTAAGTGTATAAGTAAATAAAATGTATATGTCACATGTAAATGCCATAAGAGTGATTGTCTGAAGTGACACCCGTTTTAATGAATCATAGCAGGTCCAGCTCATTGGCATTACATTTGGGAGGGAGGTTGTGTTGTCAGGCAGATGTCTGTCATGTCTGCTGTATCCTCGTCCAGTGGGAGCTGCTGTTCAGTCATAGACCTCCTATGCTGTTAAATATTTGCCACTAACATTACTTTAAGATTATTTTTATGATTAATTTATCGATTTTAGTGTGTCCTGAATTTATAGATCTCTAATGTGAAGTGTGCTAAACAACACTAATACATCTTAGGCCTGCTGTGGATTATTATGGACTATTGTGGCAGTGGGTTATTGTTGACTTTACTCAGTTAGTTGCAGTCTTTCTTTATCACATTTATTAGAATATTTTCTGTGACAATATGATTTGAACAAATGTGCCTACATTCCTATATTGTTATGTTTTTGATGTTGTTTTATTCAGAAGATTGTTAGTTCTGTCCACAGAATGTGGATTAAGACCATATGATCAGTTAGGCACAAGTAGTCCATTTGTCAAATTTGACATCATTTCACACAAAACTCAAAAAATGGACTGGACAAAATCATTGGTACCCTATTAAACCTGTGGATTAATAATTTCATTTCAAGCATGTGATCTTTGTTAAACTCACCCATGGCAAGTAACAGGTGCTGGCAATATAGAAATAGAAACTGAAGCCAGTTAGAGTGTGCAAAAGTTGAGGTTACAAATCAATCTCCAGAAATCTTAAAGTTCCTTTGTCAACTGTGTGCGATATAATCAAGAAGTGTATAACCCATCGAACTCTGGCAAATTTCCCTGTACGTGGATGGAAGAGAAAATTGATGAAAAAATTCAACACAGGATTCAAATGGTGGATAAACAACCTCAGTCAACTTCCACACAAATTCAGGCTGTCCTGCAGACTCTAGGTGCAACGGTGTCATTATGTGAATGTGAAGAAGTACTATGGCAGAAGACCGAGGAGAACCCCACTTCTGCCACAGAGGCATAAAGAAGCTAGACTGCAGTTTGTAAGAACATACCCGAGTAAACCTCAATCCTTCTGGGAGAACGTTTTGTGGACAGATGAGACTAAGGTAGAGCTTTTTAGCAAAGCCTGGCATTCTACTGTTTACAGAAAATGGAATGAGGCCTACAAAGAAAAGTACATGGTACCTCCAGTCGAATATGTTGGAGGTTCAAAGATGTTTTGGGGTTGTTTTGCTGCCTCTGGCACTGGGTGCATTGATTGTGTGCAAGAAAATCATGAAATCTGGAGACTCTCAAAAGACTTTGGCCCATAATGTAGGGCCTAGTGTCAGAGAGCTGGGTCTGCGTCAGAGGGGTGTTGGCAATGAGTCCGGATCTAAATCCCATAGAACACCTACTGAAAGATCTCAAAATTGCTGTTGCGAGAAGGCACCCTTCAAATCTGAGCGACCTGGAGCAGTTTGCAAAAGAAGAGAAAAAATTCCACTTGAGAAACGTGGGAAACTTGTTGATCCTTATAGGAAGTGATTGGTTTCCATTATTTACACCAAAGGGTGTTTTCAACCAATATTCAGTTGAGGGTGCCAATGATTGAAGGATGTCTGATCCAGTTTTTGAGTTTTGTGTGAAATGATGTCAAATTTGACTCTATGTGTGTGTGTGGGGGTATAATGTGTGTGTATACATATATATGTATGGGATAATGCGCAATGACTTCGCAACCATCCGATGCGCATCGTCCATTAATTCCTGATTATGGACACCTCGAAGGGCATTATCCCACTTATACCATGGTCACTTGCCAAAGAAAATACATTTATATTTTCATGCGTTTTACAAAATGCAAAAAATGTATCAAAATGCTAAGTTTTTCACAAGCCATAACTTAGTTTCCCTAGTAATGCCTGAGGGTTTGACTAATACCTGGAACAATCATTACCCTCCCGTCAGGTTCTTATGCAACAGAAACATTGTTCACTCCTCCAGTAAATAGGACCGACCATAGATATGACTTGGCAACGGGAGATATTCTAGTCTGCTCACCGATGAGCCAGAAAGCTAACGCTGTGCTAGCAAGATTCAAAGTTAGTAACCATGATGGAATGGTAGGAGCATCCTCGAGAGGCTCGGACGTTCACAAGCAAGGATGGTGTGAGGTTCATAACCCCATGGAAAAACTGTATGGACAGACAGTCCAACAGTTTAAGAACCTTTTTGATGACACAATTTAAGGAATTTAGGGACTTTACGATTTAAAATCAAATATTACTAACAAGTGTCTGAGAGAATCTTCAGAGATGTTCCTGCATGTAAAGAGGCGAGGAATAAACACACTCAAAAAACCCATCCAAAAACACATCAGTGAGAATTAGTCAATCAAGGTTGCAAATGGTTTCAAGTGGAGTGCTCCTCTCAAACAAACACTGAAGCACCAAGTTTAACCACTAAAACCAGTAAGCAGATTGATATACATAATTTTACATAATAACATAGCACATTTAAATGCCCTTATATTGAATCAGTGCTGGCTGTTTTGCTTTCTTCAAATGTAAGACCAGTTCTTTATTCAGTGCAAACTGTGAAGCCATTATCTCTGATTTATCAATTCATGAAAGTCAATCTTCTAATATTTAGATTAAAAGTCTCCCTATCACTTTATTTGAGACATAATCAATTCTTTCCTGGATCAGCCCAATGTTGTGCTACCAACCAAGAGTTGAGATTATTGCAAAGGTGCTCTTTGCAGTGTGATATGGTCTCCATATGTGCCTTGCTGACCCATGCTCTGTAGGTATGTATCCCAGTTACCCTCCACACACAGGATTTGACTGCAAATCCATGACAATTTCTCGCCTAAGGGATGTAGATGACAGAAATATCCCAACGTTCATCAAACTGACCATCATCACTGGACTGTGGATCTAGTTCTGTGGAGAAATTGAATGAGCTAAATGACTCTAACTGGTCTTTATGTGTGTAAGGGATCCAGAAGTTTCATTGGTTTGACTTCTGTCGCCTGTGTTCTTCACCTCTGGTGATACTGCTGATGTCTTTGACTGAAAACCACTTGAGGCTGCAAGCTGTTTTCCTCAGATTCCTCTTTACAATGACTCCTTTCAGAACACCATGTTTCTTTGTCAGTCTATGGGTCTCGCACCTGATTCTTACAGTACCTTTTTTTCTCAATGCTCTGAGCAGTCTCTCAACTTTTCCCTGGCTTTGAGAGTGATAAGGTGAGCTTTGAATGACTTTTACCTTCATGCTTGCCATAAGCCTTTCCACAGCACCTTTAAACTTGCATCCCTGGTCATTTTTGGTGGTCCATATTCCATGTAAATGCCTTCCAAATGCTGAGCTATTTCATGACTGTTTTTTTCAGAATAGAAATGTTAACCACATTTTAGGTATGTATATCACAAAACAGGCAGAATAAGACACACACACTCAAGTTCCCATGCTCCCCGTAAGTGCGCTCCTTATCTCCGTTGTCTGTTTGATTGCACCTGACAAAGTTTTTTTTTTTTTTTGGCTTTATTGATAGGATAACTGAGGAGTGGGACAGGAGGCGGGGGGGTGGCACGCAGCGGGGGGACCCAGGCCGGGAGTCGAACCCAGGTCTGCTGCAGAGCCTCGGCACATGGGTTGCGCGCGCTACCAACCGAGCTGAGCGGCGCCCGCACGCCTGACAGGGTTTGACAGCAGGCTGTCAACTTTTTGGAAATGGCCTTGAAAAGACAGCAGGAGTCAGGAGCAGAGAAAAGAAGGAAGAAGAAACTGCAACATAATAACCATGCTTGCAGGTAAGTCCATATTTAATCGTCCTTAAATATGGGAAATGTGCTGCTAATGTGATGGTTAGCCCAGCATACACCTCGAGCTAGCTGACGTTATTGCTAATGTTAGCAAACTCAAATATGTTATAACTTTGGTGCAAGCTAAATAGAGATTTTACTGTTAAACATTATCTATGCAATTTACAAGTAACTGACGCCAGCTAGCTGTTACTTTACTTTAGATACTGAGCAGTAGTTTATGTTTGACATGGCGCTGCTTTCTCAGTAACAGTTAGCAGTCGGTGCACAAGGTAGGCTAACAATTCCTCTCGCTTCAGACCATGTAGCGTGTGGTTATTAGTCTTAACACGGCATTTAGCAAAGTTTGCCTGCCTAGCATAGTGTCATTTGAGAATGCAGGTTTTGGCATTTGCAATGCACATTAAACCCACGACCGTCTTTAGGATTGTCATTCAGTAGAATTCAGCAGAATGTAGTCTACAGTCTGACATACAGTCGGATGTGCAGTGGAACATAAAATGGCTCTTGATAATGTGAAGTCTCAACAACTCAGACTTTTAGTGTTACTGCTACATCAGTTACAATACTGCAAGATTAGATTTATCAAATAGTTGATACATAAGTAATAAAGGAGGAGAGCTTCTTGGCTGCATGCTTTCAGTTTTAAATGTTTATTATTTTTTTCCGGTATAAGATTCTTTGATTGAATATTTTGTATTTTGTCTGGAGCAGGTGGCCATGAGGAAGATACAGATGATGAGCAACCATCTACAAGCAGTTCAGGCATTCATCAACCCCAGTCGGCCAGCAGGTCTGTAGACTCCACAGCAGTACCAAACCCTGATCAGCCACCCTCAACCAGCAGTGTAGGGACAGATACACAACAGAGAACCACCACCTCTGAAAGCACAAGTCCTGTCACTGAGAGTCCATCAGCAGGTGACGATGTAGAAACCTGTGTGTCCTTTTCTGTGTACTGTGTTTACAACTGTGTTTGATTTTACTTTTTTTGTTTTGTTGTTCTTAGGTGATGCTGCCATTGTGTTGTTGGTATTGAGTTACGTGTTTGGTAATAAAAAACAAACATTATGGATAACACAGGAATTATGCTTAGGGCACCAAAATGGCCAGCAGCAGCAGTGAGTTTACTTTTCGGGCACTAGAACTTTTAGTGACATCAAATCCTGTCTGGGCAAGTTCCGGGCTGTCAGACTTCTTTACCACAAACTTTCCACTGCGCAAAGTGGACTCTCTGTCATCACTTAAGGGATACTGGTGCTTGTTTGATCATACTCTGACCAGAGCTGCCCGTTGAGTTTTTGTCCTGTCTGCAACAGGGACATCCAATTCCCCCTTGAGTACCTTCAGTATAACACTGTAGGTCTCATCATCCATTACAGTATATTGCTACCTCGGTGAGGTTAGATTTAAGTTGGATATTTGACAGACATTCGCTTTGAGACTACAGACTTTACTGTAAACACAAGGAGATGGCTACAGTGTGTAAAACAGGTGTATCTTATCCAGCCTGTATAGTACCATGATCCGACACTGGTATTTAGGAAACTGATCACATAACCTGGAATCTATTGATCAAAATCCTAGCAAGTTAATAAAACATATGAAGAGATTTAGAATGGAAAAAAGAGGTGTATCTCATCGAACCTGTGTAGGGCATGATCCCACACTGACTTTGAGTCAATTGATCACAATGTTTTAAAAAGCAGCTAGATTTTGCACCCACGGTCAGTAGTGTTAGTAGGTGTGTAGGCAAACAAACAAACAACAACCACACCAACCATTGTTCATTGTATTATTACATTTGTGGGAAGTTATTACAGTAAAGATTTTTTACTTATTACAAACGTAATAAATCCCTGCAAACGTAATGGTTATTACATTTGTGGGAAATCGTGTTACATTTGTAGTAGGCAGGTTAATTACATTAAATGCTGCAGATTTTGATTACATTTATGGTTTATTGCGTCTGTGGACATTATTACATTGGCGGGCATTAAAGCAACCCTCCGAAGGGGCACAAGGTTAGTATTTGTTGTTTTGCAGTCATTTTACTACATGGTTTGTGTCTCTAAGTCATTTAGAAGTGCAGAATTTCTTTTAATTGATTTGGTCGGTGAATTAATGTTATTATTGCACTAGTATGTCATTTTAGTAAGTTGCATTTAATTTTGGTTTTGTGCGCTTAATTTTGGTTTTGTGCGCTTAATTTCCAGCTCTTACGTTGTAATAAATCTGACCAAACATCAGTAAGTGTCTGACCATCTTTCGGGATCTGCTACAACAGTAGTGATGAAATATTTAGATGGCCATTCATGGTTAAAAGTGCTACAGTAAGAGTCTAGTTTTGTCTTTTTTGGAGCATTCATGCCTAATCAAACATGTCTCCATCTTAACAACTGCTGTTGTTATTTGAGGGGAATGAACAACAGCGAACTTGAGGCCTATTGTCCAATCTAAATGAAGACAGTGCCCTCTGTTGGAATCAAGTGAAATATCAATACAGACTCACTTATGTCGTATTCCTCGAGATTCATTAACGATCGGGCTGTCTTTTGCCCAAGTGTGGTTCGCAGCATTGGAAAGAGAGTGGCATAAAACTAGGCAGCAGTAAAACAAAATGCATTCTCCAAATACATGGGTGGACGAGTTTGGTGGGAGGCTGGTAAAAATGGGCCGGGTCAACAGGTTACACTGGTTTGTCTTTACAAATTATAACATTCTTGACTTTTAAGACCGAAATGGCTGAGATACGTGCTTGTATCCCAGAATAACTAGTTATCCTTGTCACGGTTCCACCATGCTCATGTGTATCTCACATAACAATGATAATAATATTAATGATAATAATAGCTTGGATTTATATAGCGTCTTTCACAAGACTGAAGATGACAAGATGAATGTGACAAAAATAAGTACATTGCAACAAGAATGAGTGTCTGCAGAGGTGAATCAGAGTTAATAGAGGTTTTAGGGTGTAGTAAACGGGTGGTGTTTGAGGAGTTTTTAAAAATGTACAGAGATGAAGTGTTACGAATGTCTGCAAGGACAGCCTTTCCAGAGGGCTGGCCTATTACCCTGAAGTACATACCTGTACAATCATGCTTTCATGCCGGACAGACTTGTTTGCTCTGTTTCCCATCCACAGTATATCAGCAGTGTCGGTGTCATAGAATGTGCTCTGTTGTGGAGGTGGCCGAAAGTGTGGCAGGCGTTCAGGGGTGAGTGTAACTCCAACATTAACCAACTCCTCCATGTTGTCAGTGGTTACTGAAAGGCACTCAGATTATCACAGCAACAGGAACACATTACATTCATAGCCCATCCTTCACTGTTTAGGTGAGTCTGTGAAAAGCTGTGGTGTTATTTCTATTCTCTGATTAATTCTTGCGTACTGTCTCTAAGGCTGGGTACTGTTGACATTTAACAGTGACAATACTAGTACCTGGAATTCAGTACTGGTACCCAGCGGTACCTTTTTCAGGTAGAGTTCATTGTGTGTTCATGTGTAAACCTGAGTGACAAAAGTGATTTATCTGTATAATGTGTCACAGACATGCGGACAATACACACAACAGGTGAAGGGCAGTTTTTTGTTTTTTTTTGCAGTGCACTCTTTTTTTTCATTTTTACCATTTGTTTCCCGGAAGGTTGACATATTTAACTCCACAGATCCATCGCGATGGCAAGAGAAGCAACGCTCCAGCAGCTGATCAAAAATCCTGAACGACTAAAAGATCTAGTGGATGAAGCAAAAGATGTCGCTCTTCTATCTGGGCTGGTTATCCGCACAAAAGAGATGGCCAATTCTTCTGAGGTAGGGGCAACCTTACTGATTTTTCAATAGTTTATAATAGTTCAATCATTTATGTTGAAACGATCATATCTAAATATGCAGTATACATGTACATGACAATAATGGGCCCTTTGAGTTGGAGGGAATTTACCCACTAAAAATCACACTCAAAGTTGACCCAGTAACACTAAGAAAGGGTCAAAACAACTCATTGATACTTAGTAAAGTCTACCCAGACAGATTGATGGCCCACACAGGGTCAATTTCTATCCCAGCGATTTTCAGTGTGATATTTGTGCTACAGTGTCATCTGTGGTTCTGTTGGCTGCAGCTTCAGCTGCCTGCTGTTGTCAGTGACAAAAGTCTACTTTTTTTGTCACTGTTTACTGCTCATGGACAGAAATGATAGCAAAGTGGGGTGCTAATTGCTAATTGCATGTCTTGTTTTTCAGGTTGTGACCTACTACCCGTTCTCACTCTTCCCGACACCTGTGCCTAAGGCTGCGTTCCTCCAGGCTCTTGCAGTGCAAACTCACTTCAACACACTGGTGGACAAGATCAGCCAGGACCCAGACTTTCTGGAAGAGGCTCTAGCGAGGTACAAAGGGAGTGTTAGTGGCAATGTTGGTGATTTGATGATGTTAAACTTTACATGAAAGTGTGAGATGATGCAATTCAAAAGAGCAGTGATTCAATGCATGTATATTGTTTGATGATTTGTCTCCTTCATGTCACAGTACTCTCCAGGCAGATGATTTCACTGCTAAGTTGTTTGACATATACAGACACGTGCAGCAGGAAGGTCGGTCACAGGTAAGAAATGAACTGAAACATACTGAGTGGTGCACTGCTCAGACGAAATAAGTTAAAGTTTATTTACTGCTAGCCTGCTTTATACAGAGGAGCCTTTCTTCCTTATGCTCAAACCCACTCACAGAATGCTGTATCAGAAACAAGCAGCAGCTTGAGCGGGAAAATTAGGCCAATGCAGAGGTGCCAAAACTGCAGTTCCTCAAATAGCCACTTGAGGCTGGCTCCAAAACTGAGTCAATCCCCATTAGAGCCATAGAGAGAGAGTTTTCACACCCAAAGTTGGGTGTGAAAACACCCAACTTTAAAGCAGGAATAAAAATGTTTACAGTCTAAAAAAGCAGTGTTGATCTCCATAACTAATTTCCCTGCTCATGGCATCTGGGGTAATTTTTACATAACTTTAAATTAAACTTTAAGTTATATTAAGTCTTAGAGTAATTGATAATTAGGGGTGTAGTCGGCTTGATTGACAGCTGTCTGTTTGGTGTCACCACAGCTAATTCAGGTCACTGAACTTGAACCCTTGACCTTGTTTATTGTGCACCAACATTAGGCTCACCTCTGCCCCTGGGTTAGGCTGCATGACACATATTCCACACAGAAAATGAGAAACACAGATATGATTTGTATCACTATGAAATTGGGAGAGTAACAGGAGATATGACCAATTGGCAGCACAGAGTGAGAAACGGGTTAAAATAGATGCGAGGGCTGGTTTTGTGGTTTATCCTAAGCACTTCTGTACATTAGGAGTGAGTGCCCAGGCGAGCTCCTGCTCCCTTGTGTTGGGTTAGATACAGACAACTAGTTTAACTACGTTGTCTGTGAATGATTGTATGTGATAAATAACAAGTACAAGATATATTTGTCACATGAATTAAAACTAAACTAAACCAAATGATTTAGTTTCCATTGTCATATTTAGATGCTATACTTTGTTTGTAGCTACATAAGAATCTTTTTTTTTTTCAGCTGGGTCTGCAGTAGTTGATTTAAATCATCATTTCTTCCTTACAGTCCATTGTGGTGGGTTTGCTCCGCTCTGACTACATGCTGGATCAAGGGGAGGGCAGGACCTCTTCCCTGAAGCAAATAGAGATCAACACTATATCTGTTGCTGGATTTGGTGTGGCTGACTGTCTCCCTGGGGTGCACAGGTATCTGAGAACATGTAACAGTGTGTTCATCATTGGTTTGCCTCTGTTTAATCAAGGGAATGGTGTGTTGAGCAGGTTGAGTGTTTCTTGAGATGAAGTTAAAGTTAAGGTGGGAATGGTGTCATGTGCACAGGTGTTTCTTTCAGAAAAAAAACTGGTGGGGTACCAACCACCCTAAATACCAGGAAAACTACAGAAACGCTCTTTTACATTTGAAGGGTTCATGCATGACTCCACAAAACACTCCTAAGAAAATAGTCCAGAGTGCCTTGTTTCTAACACATATTGTACACATACATGGAGATTACACTAGCAAAAGTGCCTGGATAGATTAAATATGATCTTACTTGCCAAAGCTAAATGTTCACTTGAAGAGAAAGGCAACACAGCGGTTCTTCTAAAAAGTTAACTTGTCGATTATTTTAGGGGCGATGTCTTGTAGCTGGCAGCTTCTTTTTGAGGCTAACTGTTGGCTAATAAATCACCATTAGTTCTGAGTAATGACATTATTCCTTGGCTAGAGGGCACCCAGCTGCCTTTATTTTAACGTCTCCAGCAAATTTCAAACCTGTGCTCCAGTGAGAAATCCACTTCATTCATTATCACGTATCAAGTAAGCTAGCTTTACAGTCACCCCTCCTGTTGCCCACAAGCTAAAGTTCACATCTAGTGTCAGCTGTGCCAGACTTCACAGCCAGCCAGCCAATCATTGTTCCCGCTCTGAAATATTGAATTATGCTATAGTTGGGTTTTGGGCTTTCAGCCTGATTTGTTGATACTGCAGACAGAAACCGGGTGAACCAGACCAATAAACATGACTGAGAATAGATCTTGAATAGAATGTCGTAAATTGACTTTTCTCAGTTGGTCCAAAAGATTGCAAAGACCAAAAAAAGTGACTAGGCGTCCTCAAGGCGGAGTGCAGTAGAACTTTATTTGCCGGCAAAAAAAGCATGTGATCAGACACAGACAAAATCACGGCGCCATATTTGCAACCCGCAACCACCATGGCCTCAACCAATCCTTATTCTTCTTAATTTCTGCTGACACTGCAATTTTGAATGAATGATGTGCAAATGATGATGCCATATATGGCAAACTCAAATGTTTGAGTTTTAAGGATAACCTGATTTGGTTGCACAGCTCTTGTGGCGACAGTAGGCGAGGCTATGCCCCACCTGCCCCTAATGACCGGTTGCCACTAGTCATGTGTCATTCTGAAATGATAAAACGTTGTCGGTTGATGTTTCTGCAAACCGCACATACATTCACATTTGTAAGTGTCATACACACCATACTGACATTTCTACAAAACATGTCATATCATGGTCACATTACATGTTTACGGCTTGACTGTCATATGAGGTGGAGGGGATGGTGGTGGAGTTGCATGCAAGAAGAATGCAGAGTCATTGATGATTGACATTAAGCCCCAAGCACACCAAGATAATAACCGCAGCATTGCATTATTTTGTTATAAAACAAAATGCTTATTTCAGCATATGCTTGATCAGCAGAAACGTGTACATTGACAACAAACAGTAATCTGGCAATTGGGTTCCGTGCTCAAGCCGCACTCACTCACTTCATATCTGTGATTTCCATTGTACAAAAATATGGTGTTCCATGATTTTTCAGGTACGTGCTGAGGTCACTTGGTCTTTTGGAAGAGAGCGAGTGTGTTCCAGATAACAACGTTACTCCTAAAATGTGTTCAGCTCTTGCAAAGAGCTGGGAGCTCTATGGCCAGAAGAAGTAGGTGTATAATGGTGGAGGTCAAGTAGTGTGTGTGACATCAGCGTGTCAACAGCATTTCTAATTTAGAAAGGAGGAAGTTTATATGAATATTAATCTCTTAGAATGGATAATTATATTTGAATGCAGAGTGTGTAAGCACTAACCATTAACACTATTATTATTAGTTACGTTATTGATAGTTATTTATGATAAATCTCATTGTGCTAATGTTTTGAAAATGTACCAATAGTTATCCCCACAATATTGTCACAATACTAATATTGAGGTATTTGGCAACAATATTGTCATTTGAAGCCTAATCCCAACATTCATGTTGTGCTTTTCAAAAGACAGGACAGACATTTCAAAATATCACAGTATATATTGTGTACTTCAGCACAGCCTAAAAATGGCATTATTTTAAGGCCATACCGCTCAGCCCTACAGTGGGACAAAGAGCAAAAAAGGCAGATAACTGTGGGTGGAGGTTTGACAAAATGTCGTCTCCAGCTCCATACTCATGTTTCAAGTTGCTAACCTGACTGTAAACGAGGACTGGTGCAGATTTTATAAAATGGAGTACAAGTACAATAAGAACAGCGTTGGGTGATGGGTTTGCGATAATACAGAAAGGAAGCAAGTAAGAAACATTGTCTGTATTTTATCTTGATCACTGACTGAACAATGTTTCTTTAGAGCAAACTTACATGACTCTAGGCTTAAATCTTAATTTGCTCTAAAGAAACATTGTCAAAAAATGTTACTTGTTTACCTGTATTTCAACTTGATCACTGACTGAACAATAAGAAATCACTATTAATTTTGATTTTCTTTCTGCAGGGCGGTAATCATGTTCCTTTTTGAGGATGTCAAGACATCCATAATCAACCATCGGTGCATGGAGAAAGAGCTGTGCAACAGGTAGAGTCAGAGGATTGACAGCATATATCATGACGTTATAAGTTTCACATATGTTCAGCATGAAAAAAATCTCTCTCTCTCTGTGCAGAAATATTCCTGTTATCCGTAGAAAGTTTGAGGAGGTGTCCAGAAGAGGATCACTTGATGATGACAAGAAATTGTTCATGTGTGTATACATATATTTTTATAGCTGTGAAACGCATAAGTGAATTGTAAATGGAAGAGAGTGATTATGGTATGTAGACGGCTATATTTAGAAGTGGGTTAGTTTGATGTTTTGGGAAATATGATTCATTGTTTTCTCGATGAGAGTTTGATGATAAGACAGACTGAACACTCAACTCGCTATGTGTCAGTAAGATGGCAAAGCAAGCGAGCAGTTAGCTTAGCTTAACCAAAATGTTGAAACAATGTTTTAGCTAGTTGTTTCCCCTTAATTCCAGTCTTTGTGCTAAGCTAAGCTAAACCTGAGCTCTGTGAGATTATTTTTGCTCATCTAAAATAGTTTGCAAAATGTCAGAAATCTTGTCTTAACTGTCACTTTTTATGAACAAATTTATTATCTAGACTGTCTGGCCACATGTTTGACCCTAACAAACAGTTACCCTGCCATAATACGTCAGTTCTCACATGTACATTATCCATGTTTTAATGCTTTTCAACTGTACTCTCCAGAGACGGACTGGAGGTAGCTGTGGTGTATTACCGCACTGGCTATATGCCAGAGCACTACACAGAAAATGTAAGATATTAATATTCCTTAATATTTGTAATGCTTTTTCACTATGCTTCAAATTCTAAATGTGACTGATGTTTGGTACCAGCCAGATGGCATGCAGTGGGTTTACTTCTTTCAGTTCAAAATTTTGAAACATTAAAGTTGTGGACCAGAAAATAAAAAAGAATGAAAATACACTATATTAGGATGATAATTATGTAATGATAATGTTCACAAACACTATTTTCAGGTTGTGGTAACATGTCTAGTCACATAATTTTTTGTTGACGCCTGATAATTTAGTCTAAATGTTTTTTGATTACTAAGTCCTTTCTTATAAAAACCTTCATATTGATGCAAAGCAACTCACTGAGTTGTGACCCATTTGTAACACAGAATTCATGTATGTTGTAACAGGCCTGGGATGCCCGTCTTATGATGGAGCGCTCCATGGCTGTAAAATGTCCAGATATCGGCACTCACCTGGCTGGAACCAAGAAGGTACAGCAGGTGCTCGCCAAACCTGGAGTTCTGGAGAAGTTCTTTCCCGACCAGCCTCAAGTAGTGGAGCAGATCAGAGGAACGTTCGCTGGCCTGTACAGTCTCGACATGGTGTGGAAATCACACAGAACACACAATTAAGGCATTAAGCACTTTTGTTCAAAGCGACTTACAGTAATTCATACATACATTTATACGCTGATGGTGGTGGCTGCCATGCAAGGTGATGTCTAGCACATCAGGAGCAGTTTTGGGTTTAGTATCTTGCCAAAGTACTCTTCGACATGCAGACCAGGAGAATCAAACCAGCAATCTTTCAGTAGCAATACAATAATTTTACCGCAAAGTGAAAAAAACAATCGTGGGCTGCTAATTCTTCAGTTTTCTTGAGTTCAGGGAGCAGTCTCTTAACCTTATTAAGTATATGTTTTGCACTAAAAATGAAAATACACAAAATGTTGAAGTTCTGATGGCTAGTTTGATTTCTGTTATGTTCTGTTTCTTTGTTGTTGTTGTCTTTAGGGACCAGAGGGCGACAAAGCAGTAGAAATGTCTTTGGCAGCACCTTACCAGTTCGTCCTGAAGCCTCAGCGAGAGGGAGGAGGTACGATAAAGAAGCCTCTTTGCAAATTAATTTCCCCATGAAAAAATCCTAAAACCACTATCAAACCATTTTTCAAACCATGAGAGTTTGAAATGTGCAGCGTGGTGTGTGAAAGTTTCAGATGTGGCAATGGGGGAAGAGCCTCAGAAGAGGTGAGCTGGTGAATATGAATGGATACGCTGGAGGCACGGAGTTGGGATGTGTTGATCTCATGCTGTTCACAGTCTGACAGCTAAACAGATCCTTCACTCATCAAATAAAAGAGAAATGACCCACAAATCAACATTACATGACCAAACAACAGTAACGTGGTAACTGGTAGTGTCTTTGGCAACTTATATGAGGAAATGAAATACTGCAGTTATGCGTGGAAACGTTTCTGTCACCCGTTCTGTCCTACTGACTCTTCATCACCCACAGCTTCTGTCCCCGGCAAAAAAATCACAGAGACTTCAGTGAACTTTCCCCCAGAAAACAGCATCCTTCCCTGAGTGAGAGAGTCAGATAGCATCCTGTACTGATGGCGATTATGAGATTATGTAATTTAGAGCAGAAAATGTAACTTTGTTACTTTCCAGGGTACATGATCTCAGTCACAACACATTATAACAGCATCCATATGATTATAAACAGTCAGCCGGTACATCTTAAGGTTAACAGGAGGGCACCGGGGGAAACATGTTGAAAAAAACACACAGATATCAACGTCATGGCATTTACTGTCACGCCGCTTTTGGATCTGCAACACTGGCTTGCTGTAATAATTGACACACTGGTGCGACTGGATGCCAGAGCTGCTTGGTTCTGTGTGAACAAACAAATTCAGGGAATTTGCGACCCTTCACTGCGCAGATAATGCAGAGTCTCTGAGGGAAATGGGCTATTCTCAGTTTGTCAAGAAACACAATCGCAGTGACGGAGCTTATTTTCCTTCCCCAATGAAGTAATGTTTTCAATTGTGTCTGTGGCTTTGTTGGTTGGTAGGTTGGTCAGCAGGATTAAACAACATTTCTAATTTGAACCCATTAACTTTTGGTGCTGATCCATATAAAGGCAAGGAGCAAAAACATTTTTTCTTAATTTATTGGATATTCAGAGAAAGATCGAACACAAAGGAACACATTAACAATAATACATGGATCTGGATGAAAAACATATGACAGATTTACATGGCTGGTATCTATAGTTGAGTACAGTTGGATGCGGGGTCAGTAAAAATCAATGCCTTGCTCATTTTAAAATATTTGACTTCTTGATATTGGATTATGCTTCATAATATTAAAGGAGACTGATGGGCCTGAGACTGTTGTGTGACATCTTTATGCATTTTTGTTGACAATACAAGGTCTATCACGTGTGTCTTACTCTAGCAATGACACTGTTAGATATTGTGTACAGTTAATAAATGAATAATAATGAAATTCTTGCTCTAAGAAATGTACAAGGAGCAACGTCAGTTTCTACCCTCATGAGAAAAGGACCAGGACCTAACGCAGACCTGTGTTTGTTACACTAATAGATTGAGCTGTTCAGAATTTAATATCAGTTTCTATCTTGTTGTGTAAGAACAGAGTGCAACAATGAAGCTTTGGGTGGTGAATATGTGGGCAAATAAATATATCCATACTAGTAATTATTTCAGTCCCTATGATTTTAAAAACTTGCAACAATGAATTTGAAAAAAACAAAAAAAACAATTAAAATATATAAAATATATAACAAAAAGGGTTTGAACTAAACATTGAGATGTGGGGAAATATTGCCTCCTATTCATTTAAAGTAGGTGGGTGCAAATTACAAATAGGTCCTTCAAACAAGTCATGGCCGAACAAGTCCAATTTCAAGTTCAGATCTTGAAGGTTTTCTCACACTTCATTGCATCATTGTTTGTCCAGGTAACAACATCTATGGATCAGACATCTGCCAGCTCCTGCAGCGAGTGAAGGAGAGCACAGAGAGGACGGCCTACATTCTGATGGATAAAATCCATCCCGCTCCTGTACAGAACTTCATGCTGAGACGAGACTTTCCGCTCCAAGTCAGTAACTGTGACAGTGAACTTGGAATGTATGGCGTGTATGTCAGGTATGTCATCACATTTTCATTCACTGCATCTTCAA
Source organism: Sparidentex hasta (assembly GCA_030272975.1). Taxonomy (NCBI): domain Eukaryota; kingdom Metazoa; phylum Chordata; class Actinopteri; order Spariformes; family Sparidae; genus Sparidentex; species Sparidentex hasta. Next base: position 16,640 of record JARJLU010000676.1, read on the forward strand.
GGTTTTGTACTTCCAGGACTAGATTATTAATTTCATTTTGAGCGCTATAACTGCTTATTCTTACTGTTAGACAACACAGGAATTTGTATCCACAATAAAGGTTCTTTTAAGTAAGAAAAGAACTTAAGAAAGCCAATAACTCCAACGGTATTTCATCATGAGTTTTATTTTCATCCGGGAGTCATTTTTGTCACTCAAAGAAAGGAGACAATTTTCACAAAAGGTAGATATTTCTTTTTTGAACAAAACTGCTCATATTTCAATACCACCATTTTATGGACTTGCAGTATATTTAAAATAATTTGGTAGCAATAGTGTTTTGCTTTTAGCTACTGTAGCTGTGTATTTATATTGCAAAGCAAAATACAGTCATTAATTTTAACAGAAAGTGTTGGTTTTTGTTTTTCTTATTGCATTGCAGTAGCCTGTTTCAATGATCATATACCAAACAACTAATCGGTGCTGATAATACGCTATGCTAGTAGAAAAAGGACTGATGATAGTACAGTGGATTATTCATTCCTAAGCTATTACTATGCAGTGCTCTAAGCAGACCAGAGGACACGCAGCAGATGTTAGAACGCTCTTCACGACCATAAGAGACTTGACTTGGACTTGCAAAAAATGACCTGGCCTATCCACATTAAAAAAAAAAATCTGAATATTTTATTTCCAACACTGAGTGCACTCCGTCGGTCCTTCAGTGCCTTATCCTCGGAACACCACAGGATGGCGACTGTAACACACAAGCTGCAGAAAGTACACTTCCCCTCCAAAGCGAATAATCTCACATCCTGTTCGCTGTTTAGCTCTCTACTTCAGGCTGCGGCCACAGTAACACACACACTGCTGATCATTTGTTTGTGAAAATCTTGATATTGATTTGGGGACAGTGACATGACTGGTTACCTAGCTAGTCTTGTTAAACATACCATCAAATTATATTTACTGTTTGTCAACCATACGCAATGTTATTGACTTTGAGTCTTGCTAGCATAGCGTTATCTTTCTGGCTCATCACTGAGCGGACTCGAATATCTCCCGTTGCCAAGTCATATCTATGGTTCATCCTATTTACTGGAGGAGTGAACAACGTTTCCGTTTCTTAAGAACCTTATGGGAGGGTAATGATTGTTCCAGGTATTAGTCAAACCCTCAGGCGTTACTAGGGAAACTAAGTTAAAGCTTATGAAAAACCTTCTATTTTGATTGTAAAACGCATGAAAATATAAATTAAAGGTCTGAATTTATTTTCTTTGGCAAGTGACCGTGGTATAAGCGGGATAATGCCCTTCGACGTGTCCATAATCAGGAATTAATGGACTTCGCGGAGGACATTAATTCCTGATTATGGACACCTCGTCGGGCATTCTTATTCCCTTCACCTGTCAGTGGAATGCCCCCAAAACACCTGTTTGGAACATTCCACAGGTGAACAGGTTCATTGGTAACAGGTGATAGTATCATGATGGTATGGTAGGAGCACCCACGAGAGGCTCGGACGTGCACAAGCAAGGATGGTGTGAGGTTCAACACCCCATGGAAAACTGTGTGGGCAGACAGTCCAACAGTTTTTTTCTGATGACACAATTTAAGGAATTTAGGGATTTTACGATCTAAAATCAATATTACTAACAAGTGTTTGAGAGAATCTTTAGAGATGTTCCTGCATGTAAAGAGGCGAGGAATAAACACACTCAAAACCACTTTCCATAAAATCTTTATTATCCAGGTAACATTAACAGTGACGGGGGCTGCATCATGTACTTGTTTACAGGTGGGTGATATCAAGTTTTGGGTCGTTTAGATCATTTTGTGTTCAAACGCCTGACACCCATTGAGCTTTATTGAGTTTTTTAGGGGATAAACTATGAACCTCTCTGTTAAATGCCATCAAATCCTGCACATTGGTCAATTAAATTATGTAATATCAGATGTCATTTTGTTGTAGAATAGTCGTGGAAAATGATAATCTTACAAAGCAAAAAAGGCTGTAGCATGACGTGTTTGAGTTAATTTAGCTTTTGCTTCTCTTATCTTTAATTTCTCTTCATTTTCTTTCAGGCAAGGTAAAGACACAGTGATGAACGAGTGTGTGGGTCATGTGATGAGGACCAAGAGTTCAGAAATATCAGAAGGAGGCCTCGCAAGTGGAGTGTCTGTGATGGACAGTCCTCTCCTCCTCTGAGAAATTACTCCATCAAGGTTGCAAATGGTTTCAAATGGGGTGCTCCTCTCAAACAAACACTGAAGCACCAAGTTTAACCACTAAAAGCCATAAGCGGATTGGTATACATAATTTTACAAAATAACACATCACGTTTAAATGCCCTTACTTGAATCAGTGCTTGCTGTTTTGCTTTCTTCAAATGAAAGACCAGTTCTTTATTTAAAGCAAACTGTGAGGCCATGATCTCTGATTTATTAATTCATGTCTTTTAATGTTTAGATTGAAAGTCTCCCTGTCACTTTATTTGAGACATAATCAATTCTTTCCTGGATCATTTCTGACATGACGTGTTTGTTTTCAGTTTGCATTGAAAGCAGCCCCACACACACGGTGTTGATGCTGAGCTGCCATCCTGGGGTTCACTTATGTGACTACAACATGTTCCCAAATGATGTGAAGAGACTTTGAGTGACTGTTTCTAATGTAGGAATATTCTAAACATCTTGCAGTATATGTCAACGTCGCTGCAACACCCAAACAGAACTCAACACAGTGTACTTTAATACTGATTGGAATAAGTACGTAGTTTGTAAAACTTTTGGATAGCAGGTTGACCTACATTTATGAACTGTTGGCAAAAAGTCCTCATAATTGTAGCAAAAAGTAGAATCTAAGTTGAACTGGAATAACAGGTGTAATCTCTTGACTTCTTAAAGTTTAGAACAGAAAGACGAGACAAGCAACTGACAAACTATTCATCTTATACATACAGACACTATGAAATGCTGCTATGATTTCTTAACCCTGGAATGCTTTAACAGAAACATTTTACTGTCATTATGTCCATTGTAGTTAGATTAAGATGAAAAATGTTTTATGTTAAAAGACAACAAATGAATAGCAAAGCTGAACCATCAGAACTAGCAAGTGAGAATAGTATTTGCAGTGAAAAGAGCCATCACATCAGGGATACTCACATGCAAAGCTGTAGGTTGTTGAACTGTAGGTCATTTGCCAAAAATTCACCACAGAGTCATCTTTACCTCCCATGATGCATTCTAGGGTCAACACTGTGATTGTGCAGCATAGACACATATTTACTGAAATATTTAAGATATGATGATGGAGAATTGAGAACCAAATGTCTGACTCTAGGTACCAAAAAAGTACTGCTCCACATGATGAAAAATAAACTTCTTGTCTGTATATCTGTGTATGTTAAATCTCTGCTTATTTAATCACCCGCCCACAAACACATCAAGCACATCAGTGGCCTTCTCCTTCCACTTTGATTCTCTCAGTCCCAGAAAGTGACAGGTTTTCTTCCTGGATGGAAGGTGTCACTACTGATGTTTTTAAGAGATTCTCTTCAGGCACTTGAGCCTCCTCTAGGAGTTCTGGGGCCAGTGTTTTTGCTTTGGACTTACACAGCGCCTCCACAGGGACTTCAGGAGTAAGGAGCAATTCTTTTTGGCTGATGTCATGGTATGACACACGTCTTCTCTAGTTCTATTGGAGAAGCCTCTTCTTTTCTCTATCTGGCTGAAGCTAAGCTGTGAAATTCTCCTGGCTGAACATGTATACACGCTGCTTCTCATAATCTTTTTGTAGGCGTTTGTGCTGCTGGACTCCATTTTCAAGCTCATGCAGAAGGTTGTCAGCCTGCTGTCTGGCATTGATGACATCGGCTTCGTACCTTAAGATGACCTGACTGAGTGAAGCTCTGATCCTGTCCAGTGTGTCTTGAAGAATCTTGTTCCTGTCCTTGTCTACCTGGAGCTCAACTTGGAACTTACCATCGTTGATTATATTGGACACTTGGAGTTCCTCGTAATCTACTTGAGGGTCTTTCTTCTTCTTCCTCTTTGCAGTATTTCTCACCTGTGCGGACATTTTTGTGTTGCGGAGAGTGACTGGATTACTGTACTTTTGATGCACATTTCTTTCAGGTTTGTGTTTTTCCAACTGGTCTCTTGTCTGAGCCAACTCTTTGAAAAGTTGGACTGTCACTTTGTTTGGAATCAAACAGTTGCTCTTCTCTTCACCCAACTTACTCATCAGCTCTGCGACTTCTTGACAAAGTGCATGGCATCTGTCTGACAGCCCCTCCCGAGAACTATCGTCTGCTGGTATCTCTGAAGTTCCTCGCAGACCATATTTTCACTGGCTGGTAGAATCAGTGTCAGATGTCTTCTGATGAGCAGATGTCGTCTGATGGACGGATGTCCTCTGTATCAGTGTTCTTCCTGTTGAATCTTTGCTTTGCTTTCTCTTTTTACTGGTGGTGTCACTTGTTGAGAAGGTCGGAAGTTTGCAATGATCTGACTGTCTTCATCTTCAAGTTCAAATGCCCTGTTCAGTTCTTAAAAAACTGTATTAAAACATCAAGTTGAACACATCAAATGACAATGTCTGTCTGTGGCTGTATATGATTTATAATCAAATATTTGAACTTCTCTCTCATGATTTTGAAGAAAGACAGTTGATTGATGAGTCTTTTTCCCAAGTTGAATTAGACTGGTTCAGTCCAAGATACGAAACCAATTTTATTGGACTCCAGAACGTTTAGGCTTTAACCAGCGATGACGCTCATCTTTGAAATGTCAAAGGTATGAATGAAGCTTCATCAATATGCTTTGGGAATGGCCTTCAATTGTGTGTTAGTGGAGGAAGGCCCATAACCTTCCCAGATTATTCACAAACTGTGGGGTCCCTTAAAAAACAACAACATTTGCTTCCTTTTCCCAACCAGATCTGGACCAAACTGATCCATGCTCATAATAACTTTGATGGTTCAAATAGATGTTTTAAAACTTGGCCAGAGGGCTTGGCTCACATTATCCCTTGTCTCATGGGCCCCCTTTAAGTTCAGCTTCTCTTGCAAATTCAGGGTTTCAAACTTGTGCTCCAGTAAGAAATCCACTTCATTCATTATAACAAGTAAGCTAACTTTATAATCACCCCTCTTCTTGCCGACAAGCTGAAGTTCACATCTAGTACCAGACTGTACCAGTCTTCACAGACAGCCAGCCAGTCATCGTTCCCCCTCTGAAATATTAGCCAATCAACTCTGAAATATCAAATTATGCTGTAGTTGGGCTTTGGGCTTTCAGCCGTAATCGTCATGAAAATGTTGTGTTTTACAGTCTATACACAAATAAGCATGGGTATTACCAGTTTGCCACAACAATACACACACTGTACTGGAGAGGGGCCGGCCGCACATTTACCCCACGACCAGTGTATTTCTACTACGGACGCAAACCAGGTGAACTGGACCATTAAACATGAATGAAAATAGATTTTGAATAAAATTTGAGTGTTGCATGCAAACATGAATGATGTGCAAATTAACATGATGCTATATATTGAAAGCTGATTATGGCAAATAATATTTGAGCTTTAAGGATAACCTGATTTGGTTGCACAGCTCTTGTGGTGACACTAGGCGAGGCTATGCCCCACCTGCCCCTAATGACCAGTCGCCACTAGTCATATGTCACTCTCTGATAATGAAATATTGTCGGTCGACGTCTCTGAAGTGGAGGGGGTGGTGCTGGAGGTGCAAAAAGGATGCAAAGTCATAGACGATTGACACTGAACCCTGAACATACCCAGGCCATAACCACAGCAGTTCAACATTAAGAAATTGTTGTTATGTTGTTGATTGTAGTTATCCCTACAATATTGTCACAATACTAATATTGAGGTATTTGGCAACAATATTGTGATTTGCAGCTTAATCCTAACATTCATGTTGTGCTTTTCAAAAGACAGGGCAGACATTTCAAAATATCACAGTATATATTGTGTACTTCAACACAGCCTAAAAATGACATTATTTTAGGGCCATACCGCTCAGCCCTACAGTGGGACAAAGAGCAAAAGAGGCAGAACATACTGTCCAAATTTCAATGTCAGAACCAATAGGCTGTCATCTGATGACAAGCTTTTTATGAGCATTTTCTATATGTATGTTTATCTGCGTCAATATGCAAATAACTGTGTGTGGAGGTCTGACAAAATGTCGTTTCCAGCTCCATACTCATGTTTCAAGTTGCTAACCTGGACTGGTGCAAGTTTCATAAAATTGTTAATGATGAATTGGTCTCACAGCCTGCTCTATAGCTGGTGGTATGGCAGCAGATACTTCTATATCTTTTTCCAGATGGCAGCAGGGTGAATAGATGGGGGCTGGGGTTGGTGTTGTAGGCAAGTGTTCCATAGTAAATATGTGTCTGTCAACCCAAAAGTGTGTTTGCCATGAAAACCATCAGTTTAACCCTGCCTGAACTGCCAAAAACTGCCAACAGTCATATGCTGAAAATGTCTGGCCAATCTAAACTTCCTGTTTTTCCCCAATTATCAAGTGACACAAATACAGGCACAATAAGAATGGCATTGGGTGATGGGTTTCTGATGATATAAAAAGAAAGCAAGTAGGAAAAGGAAGACAAAGATGATAAGAAAGATTGCCGGTCTTGTTCTTTGTTGATTTCATTGATTTGTTTCTAGCAGCAAGATTTAAGTTTAGACTCATATAAGTTTACTCTAAAGAAACATTGTTAAGGAATTTGTTTACCTGTGCTCTCTCTTGATCACCGACTGAGTAAAAACAAATCACTGTTCAATTTTATTCTCTTTCTGCCGGATGGTAATCGTATTCCTATTTCAGTATGTCATGGCACGCATAATCGATCATCGTTGCATGGAGAAAGAGCTGTGCAACAGGATTTGTTGAGCATGACAAACAGCTTTCTCTCTCTGTGCAGGATTATTCCTGTTATCCGTAGAAACTTTGAGGAGTTGTCCAGAAGAAAAAACATTTTTTGTGTGTATTTCTTACATTTTTGAAGTTGCTTCTGAAGTTATTCCTTTGTACCCCAAGAGGTGACCTGCAAATAATAATAATAATAATAATAATAATAATAATAATAATAATAATAATAATAATAATGATAACTATTATTATTATTATTATTATTATTATCCTTATTATTATCCTTATTATTATCATTATTATTTCAGTACCCTAAGAGAGTAACAAATGGCAGCTCAATATATAAACTAAAGTTGCAGTTTCACAGGCTGCACACTGGGTGGCAATGAAGCCAAAGCTATTTTCCAGTATATACCGTATGTAACAACCAGGATATATACAGAGTTCATACAAGGTAAACAATGTAACAGGGTTCTTGTGATCCTTGGGCATTCTGCCTACTGTGCCTGTCAACAGTATGAGCACGTGCTTTGCGATTATAAAACGACAGCACAAAGTTCTTCCAATCTTTGTTTTTGGCAAACATGAATTTATTTGACCTCTTTGGGCCTTGAAATGTTATTTCAGTGACTAGATGGAATCCCACTCGGAGGAGCCGCTAACAACGCAAAGACATCTGAACTCTGGCATGATGCCTTAAGGAGACACTGTCAGCAATGCGAGGGGTCACACGCCAAAGAAAAGGTTGAAAATCACTGGTCTAATCTTCACAAGGCACGGCATTTTCTTTATCGTTTGTTAATGTAGAATCCTCTTCTGAAAACTAACTAGCTGTCAGATAATAGCAAATAGAAACATTTCACTTAAATGTTGTGGAGCAGAAGTATACAGTACAAGGAAATGGAAAGTCAAGTAATTTACATGTAACTCAGAATACTGCTTTTGAGTATAGTACTCGAGTGAATGTACTTGGTTACTTTTCGAAGCTGTGATGATGTTCAAACCTTGCAATGCAAAAATTATGAAGTCTGCAAAGTTTTTACGACTTACCAACTGACTTAAAGTTGAGAAGTGTAATTGTCTTTATTTCCACCTAGAACGAAACACATGTGATTGAGCATTAGTCACTTTTTTTTCTTTTTTAAGTAAGTTTTGACATTTTTTGGACAGTTTTCTCACATTCTCATATTTCCCTTTCTTTAAAAGCTTTGTGTTTTCCATATAGGTTAATGAAGACTTTGAATTCCTGTAGGCAGTTTCTCTGAACGCTGACGTGTTCATATTTGTCCATGTCCATGTACCGTGTTCATATTTCCACAACACCTATCATATTGCATTCAAAATACACATGTATGACTTGGCTTTCATATCAGGAGGTGGAGTGGCGGTTAATGAAGTTACACAGAGTGCTAATGTTGCCAATCACACAGAGAAGAAACGTGCCGCCAGCAAAACAATTGTCTTCCTTTGTTATGACACACTTGCCTTCGTGTCACATTTTTCTTGCGGTTTTTGTTCACCTCCTGTTTTTGCCTCCCCTGAATGATCACAAATCTTTGGTGCTGACTCGCAAGTGTGACACATTCCAGTAATTGTCCCGGGTCATCAAACAGGGACATGGGTCACTGTCAGCGCGGGCCGTCAGCACCGGAGAATCTCCCACAGGAAACGCTCCAGCATTCTCTGTTTTGCTGCCAGAAGAAAAATACCTCTGTGTTTTGTTCCCGTAAGCCGTTGTCCCGGGGAGAGGGTGAATGTGAGGTTACGGATGTGAAGTTTGGCTGCGAGCCTAGATTCATCAAATTTGGATCGCCTCAGTCCTTTTCCTATGCGCACCATCACATGATGGGAGGTTCATGCCAACACCGACTTCAGTGACTGTCTTCATGTTTTACATTTACGTTCAACCAATGTTTCCCTGTTACCGTTTTCAGTTTGACTGCGAGAAAGGGAACGTTTAAATCATCAGTCAGGCTGCTGATGGACTGAAACCCGCTCCTCCTGATTCACATGCAATTACATTTGTGTGGTCGGGATAAAGTGACAGTTTCCCAAAAATTCAGTGGCACCAGCAACGCCCCGTTATTTATCCTCTTTCGAACCTAAAGCGCAGCTCGATCACAATCCAGCTCCAGACCAAACATTGTAAGTGCAGTGTAATAAGCCAGTTACACAAGCGCTGGCCCACTTAGCCGGCGACCTCTCTCTGTTAAGTGTGAGCCGGGAGTGTGTGGATTAGAGTGTGTGTTGCACAGGCAGAGGATGGGAAGAGAGTCACGATGTGGGCTACGCAGGATGGAAGTGGGTCACAGCGCTGCAGCTCAGCAGAGAGGAAAGTTCAGGAGCGGTGACGTCAGCAGGATTTAGATTTGCACACGCGTGTGAGGGTATAGTTACTCAGAAACAGCTTCTTGTTGAAGAAATGCATCGGAGAATTAATAAGAGCGTTTGCCACCACACAACAGTCGCTGATACATCCTATTAACAAGAATAGCTGGAAGTAAAAGCAGCGCTGTCGGTGGCTGAAACATGTGCCCCCTGGCTCTCATTGTGCTGTGCTTTTAACATCCTCTGTGAAGACGGCGGCTCCCGCTTTCCTACCGTGGCGTCCTTGTTGGTTTTCCTCTCTGAATGCAGGCAAACATCAGCGATTCAAGCCAACAGCTGACGTCAGCTCACCTTCTGTCCAGGAACAAGCAGAATTACTGGCATGGCACTCATAACTGTGCTAAAATACGGTCCTTTGAGTCACTAACTGAAGTGATTGTGAGCTAAAATTAAATCACAATGAGGACATCCTCTGCTGGTGTTGTGTCAGCGACTTGATCATTGGACTGAAGTATCTCAAGACTTATTTGACTGCCGTGCCTGTTCCTCAGAGGATGAATCGTGCTGACTTACGCGATCCCCTGACTTTTCCACCAGCACCACCATGAGGTTGAAATATTTTTGGTTCCGTTACATGCACAACAGATTTGAAGTATCCCATATGTGATGCTTATTTAAACATATCCTAACCCCAATATATATATATACAGTTATTAATATACATAGACGCATGAACATGTAGTAGATTATCGACAGCAGCAACACGATGGTGATCATATATGGTCGGCATCTTCAAATTAATGTTTGACAGCTGGCTGACAGTGCCTATTAACTTTGGCTGTGTGAGCGCTAAACATCGGTGTTAGTCCACATCTCCTCGGTCTTGCTGTAAGTCCTGCGCTTTTGCAAATGTCTGTTGTGTGGACAGAGACCTGTTTCCACCACAACATCTCGGATCAGTCTCTAATTTCACATTGTTTTGCCAACCTGAGTCCTATTTTGCCCATGTATTTTTCCTACGACAGACTTTAGCCTCAAACCAAGCTGGACTAGCATGACTCCTATTCCGACTTCAGGCCGGTCAGGTTGGATGGTGGGAAGAGAAAAGGCTGTGATGGTCTCAAAGTCTGCTGCTCTTATTCTAAAAACATCTGCTTTCTTCTCCAATGATGATGACAGTATTTCTGCCATAAGCCGTGCGTGTTTCAGCAATAAAGCCGAAACGGAAAAGAAAAAAGACTCATTGCAGACACACAAACGCGACTACTCAGCACTGAACTTTGACCTTTGACCGTGTATTCAAATATCAAGCAAAATATCAGAAACTGTCAGTTGCTGGCTAACATATTGGTTTCACATTTGACCCGAATGTGTAACAAGCATTTGCATTTGATCGTGCAAGAGTTTGATTCACCAGCCCTTTTCCAGTGTAATCTGAACAGTGTTCTTCTTGTGAACCAAATAGAATGGCCTGTTGTGTTAATGTGCCAAGTGATATGACAGCAGACACCACTGATCGCTGATACTGTTTGTACAGCTCATTCTTCTATCAGGAGGAGGGTCTTAGTTTTTATTTATTTATTTATTTATTTATTTATACCTGTCTGCATGTGCTGCATGTGTGTCTGCATCCACTGCTACTGGCGTCTGGCAGCGGTGGGCGTGTGCACATATATTCATATTCTTGTTCTTGTGTTAATATAACCACTCGTTCATTTGCAGGGTTTGTGGGTAATTATCACCCTCTGCTCTGTCACCAGTGTGTGCTGATGATAATATCCTGTCTGCTGTTGTGAATGGAGCCTGTCACTGTCAAGACAGCGACAGACAATGTCAACACATAGGAACTCCCATCTCATGTTCATTCCATCTACAACACACACACACACACACACAAAGCTTTGTCTACCTGAGTTGCCTCAGAGGAAGCAGAATAGTAAAGCCGCACACACACACAAACAGCCAGCAGGAAGAGTCAAGGTCAGTTCCTGTTTTCGAGTTCTTCATTACTATAAACTGCAGACCACATAATCCCCAGTTTCCTCTGCTATTAATGACCGATTAACAAACAGCCCAGTGGAAAGTTCAGGGAGTACAGTCAGGGGAGCTTTATATAATTGATGCTCAGCGGCGACCGACAGGCTCTTCCTACTCAGCAGTTACTATCAGGCCGGCTGGAGCCAGAAAGCCTGCACTCACCGACAGTGTGAGAGCGGGAAATTCATCACATTATTTTAATCACTTCTGGAAAATGAGCCGTTTACAGAGTGCAACAGAAGGTGTTTCTAATGTGCTCTGCGCATACAGCTCAGTCAAAACGGGAACGCTCGTCAGAGTGAGTGCAAACAGTCGGCATATATGTGAAGCAGGTCCAACCACCTTCATATTATCTGTTGATTTCAGGGATAATAAAAAAGTATTTATGAGTCAAGACAATTTGCCAAGGGGCAAAAACATCATCAGCCTGCCAACACTGTCCTCAGCACACTGGATAAACTTATTACATAACTCGATCGGAATGTGATGTAGCTAATAATTTACTCATCTTCATGCAGCTGGAGTACTTGCAAATGTTTGATAATGTATGATTACACTATATTACCAAAGCCATGTAGGCACTCCTGTCACTTGTAATTTGAGTCACTGAGCTTTGATTACAAACTGAATACAGCTGAATATCAATAAAAACAAGCCAGCTGGTAAAAATGCTCAACTTTTCCAACTCTTACAATTAGGTAGGTACAAATCAAGATTTCTTATTTCGACCTTTTGAATAAAATGTTAACTAAAAATAAACCACATATGACGGGAAACACAACAGAAACTCCAGTGGTTTCAGTGTCATTAGTAACATATTTAAAATATTCTTTAAAATGGCTCTCGGGAGAGCCCATCGCCCAGGCAGAGGTCAGATTTTTATTTTTGTATCAATCTATTTATTATTTTAAATAAACTACCATCATGGTTGACATCCACCAGTGTGTCTGCAGCCAGGCTGACCTGCACACGGCTTCATCTCTCTTCTCTATAGAGCCCATGGGGTTTAGCATGCCCGCCAGCTAATAATTAAATAATCCTGCTACTTTCAATATGCAAACTGGCATCATTTACATCTATTGAAATAATAGTTATGAAATAACCACACACACACTGGCCACACACATTCAAAATAACTAAATACATTCAAATTCCTGTCGATTACCAAATGTTGTTGCCGTGCAGGAAATTGGAGACTCCAACTGAATTTCTGAATAAGTCTTGGTTTATCTTGTTGGAGGGTTGTCCCGTAAGTTTCTCAGCATGTCATTGTTTAGCTTAGCGAGTTTAGATAACGCTTTACTGGAGGCAGCATGTGCTAAGGAATAGTAATAGCCTACCCAAGATCTTTTTCTTTGTGGATTGCTCTGACACACACACGCTGTATATACAGTACATATACATATACAGTACACACACATACACACACACACACACAGATCATACTCCTGCCTCTTTAAGTTTCCTCCTCCACTTGGCCAGCACTGACAGGAAGAAGGATGACACATTGGATTATATCTCAATAGAACCTGTTTACTTTACCTGGATCACCATTGTACACCACTGCTAATCATAAATCATCACAGAATAAAACACCTCGGAGTGACAATCTGCAACAACAACACAATTAAGGCATGCAGGTCCACAGACGTCACTTGTCTCATTTCCAAATGCTCGCTCGCCCTGCATCAAAGCAGAGCCAGTACTAGCAAGCAGAAGCTTGAGCGTTGCCACATCAGTGTTCTTTATTGGTTTTTCAGGAATGAGGAAGTGTGTAAGGCAGCATCTTTACGGGAAGGCAGTGAGTATGAGAGGGAGGGGCTAATGGGAATGCGTGTGGGTGGGGAGGTTATGACAAATATTTGTTAAGACAGTCAGGAATAAAGGGACAAGAAAGGCAAAGTGCAAAGGTGGAACACTTTAATTACATTTGGGGCTGGATAATCACATTTCTCAGCTTACTCACACTGCGGTCGGTCTCTGCGTACCCGCCCAGCCTTTGGATTATCATTGTGTAACTGTGTTACTGCGAACAACCTTTTGGCAGACCTGATGGTTATTGTGAAAGGAAATTTCATACCAGTATCTGATTTGGCAATGGGTTATTCAAAAAGGGAATAGAAGGAGCTTGGGGCAACGATACACTGTGTTCTATTTCATAATGTCATAAAAGGTTGGTAAAATATGTTCCAGCTGAAGGAACGTGTCAGGAGGCTGTAAAACACAGCACACACACACACACAAATAACACATTGTGCAGAAATGTGAACAGGAACAGCCAGCGACATACCTGTGTTCACACCACCTTATTGATCTGTGCACGTATGTGAGTCTGTGTGTGTTTTTGTGTTTCGTCATTGTTAAACAGTGTGTGTGTGTGATTGCATTTTCAGGTCCACATCTGGTGTTGTTGTATTTTCTTTTTTTCTCACTGACAGCGATGGAGAGCAGCTTGCCCTTTTCCCTTAAGTATGTGGCAGCAACCGCCACAATGTGTAAGCCGGTGAGTCAGCCAATAGGAATGCGGCGCTCCCCTGGCATCTCCTAGAAAAGTTACACAGGTTCTCCTCACAGAGATGGAGAGTCCGAGCGAAGGGAGGCATTACCCTCTTACTTGTTGTTGTTGAACCATTTCTGGTGACATGCTCCTCAAGGGCTGAAAAAGTGTTTCTGCTCTTGTTGGTTAAAATCCTGTTTTCAGCAGATAAGCAATCGCCAAGAGAGGCACCTTTAGCAAAACACTCACTCTGTGTACTCTCCCTGTTGAACTAACATACTCTATTTCCTGTATGTTCATCAGGCAATTGGTTCAATGATCCTTAGCATAATTAGTGTTTTTGGGTGGAGCTCAGTCAGTAGCCAGGAGTCAGTAATTCTCTGAACCTGGTCAACCTGGTCGACCTGGTCACAAGCCTGCTTGTTTAGCCCTTTGGCTGTTGCCACTCCTTTAACCTCAGCTAACCTCACTGTGCAAGTCAGGAACCAGATACCAACAGCAAAACTGACTTCTGTTGAGTTGAGTAGCTTAGTAGAGGTCAAAGGAGATGTTTCTGTGTTGATCATTTAGGCACCCCCCTTTCACCAGAATAGGTGTAAGTACATTTCTGCAAAGCCACAGATAGATTCTGAATGCACTAATGTTTGTTTAGATTGGAAATCCCATTTTTTTCTTATGCTCTGGTTAGGGTTAGGCACAAAAAACACTTGGTTAGGCACAAAAAACACTTGGTTAGAGTTAGGAAAAAAAATCAAGGTTTGGTTTACAATAATTATTTGGGTCACCAGGATTACAGATGGAGATTTCCGACTGCCTGTGAATAATAGCTTGTAGCTATTAGTGGTAGCTTTGATGTCACGAAAAAAACATCTGGAAACCTTCTCCAGTGTCCTTAAAAATATCCAGTGGTGTGACTCAGTCTGTGGTCAGATAGTTGGCAGCATTGTTGGCTTCCCCTCCACCTCCTGATGTGTGACTAATTAGCATTCAATGTCAACGTCATATGTTGTGTTTGGTACAGATCGCACATCTGTGGCTTAGAGAATTGTTAGCTGCTGACATTATATCCTAGTGACTGGGCTTTTCCCCTTACTTCCAGTCTATGCTAAGCTAAGCTAATTGCCTCCAGCTCCAAACACAACACACAGACGCAAGAGTGGTCATTAATATCCTCTCCTCCTCCTGCTCTTTGAAGCATATTAGTGAATTACGATTTTGGTATATAGAAGTTCAATAGACACGGTTTTACGAGAAAAAAACAAAGGAGGACAACATGCATGGCTCAGGTCATTACATAAACTCAAACACGCACCACCATGAATGCAGAGCAGAACCCTCTTAGGGCGAGTTTGTCCAAATCCATTCTTCTGCGCTTCCTCGACCTCCCCTTCCCATAACCTTTCAGACTCAAGGATCCGCCGCCTCCCCCTCCCGCAGCCTATCAGCTGCTCAGGGAATGGGCCAAAGAGAGAGTCAGGGTCACCCCTGGCTCAGACATCTTACTCCCACTGCCGTGGAAACCCAACAGGCATCCCGGAGACAAACACAGACCCACTGAGCTACCACAGCCAGTTCCCGGACTCCCACCCTTCCCAGCCAGGCCTGGGAAAAATACTCACTGAAAATGTTCTAACTAAGGCAGATAAAAGAGAAGAAGAGGCTGTTCAAGTTTGTTTGGTGAGAAGCTTCAACAGGCCTGTGTCTGCTCAAAGGTCTTAATTTCTTCCTTAGCTTGACTGTCCTCTCTGTTGTTTTCTTCTGTTGAATAGAGGGGCGGATGGGAATTTAGGTCATTTGTTGCTGCCTGAATATTTATTTCCCCCCATGGCCCTGATCCAGATACGTTTCGTCCTAGCCCCATATTAATGTCCCTGTCAATATGTTTAAGCTGCCGTAATCAATATCATTATTTCAGACATTTTACAGAGAACACATGAAAAAAACCCATTGACTTTGAGGCGAGGGAACAGGAAGTTCATAAATCCTCAATTATTTTTCCAGGTTTTAGGACTCATTCCTGCGGCACTCTGCAGCATAATGGATGTGGTTACATGTAAAAAAAAACACGTCTTCAGTCTATTTGAAATCATTCTGATTAGATTCCAACTGAACTGTTCACATGGATGTTTAATAAACTGATCTAACACATGCGCATTTAGATGCCTCAAAGCATTTCATCAGAAAGTGACCTTTTTGACATGCACAGAACGTGTCCTTCCACTGTGAATCATCTGGAAATCTTAATGAAGAGGAAGACTAATGGCTTCTGCCTAGTAATGACAACTCGAATATGGCTCCACATTGTGTCTTTGGAACAATATTTGCATTTCTGCCAATTTTCATTCTAATTAAGTAGCAATCTCAGCTTCAGAGGACCTTCACAGCTCATCGAGAACCGACAAGCTGCAGTTTTTTTGTTGCAACCACCACGTTCTTCTCCCTTCTGGAAACTGGTTCACGTCACCTAGCGTTACCCCAAACTGGGACAGCCGTGTTCAGAAACAACATACATGCTCTCCAACCAGAAAGAAATGATCTGATTAAACCTACCAAACTGATCTTGAAATTTCATTGAGATCAGGCCAGATCAGACCAGTCCGCTCTGACTGAGGCAAGTACATGATGATGAAGTGATTATTTTGACTGGGATATTATCATGAGTGCAATTTACAAACACAGTTATTTTTTTGCACATTTACAGACTTTTGAATTGAAACCAGCAACAGATAAAGAGGATCGTCTGGTCAGGAGCATGAATATTTTACAGAAGTGCGAAAACTGAGAATGCACACGGTAACTGTACTGTGGTTTTCCGCCACAGAAACTGAAATGTCAAAATGACGGCGCGTGCACTCTTGTTCCCATCTGTTACCAGCAATTCGGGCTTTTTTTTTTTTTTTTTTTTTTTTGAGGAACTTCGACAGAAAATCTTGATGGGAAAAAGGCCGCAACGCGAACACTTGCACAATATGGAGGTGCCTGTGTGTTTGTGTAGCCCAGCCAACCATCCTCAAACCGTCAGTCGATACCTCCTCGCTCCCTCCATGTCCTGGCTTGTTCATCAGGTGTAACGTGGATTGCCACAACCCGTGGGATCCAGCGTAGCTGTTGAGAGAGTGCTGAGGTGGGGCGTGGAACCGCTATCTTCCTCTTTCATTATGAGACTGAGTCATTCATAAAAATGTGAAAACAAAGTCAACAGCATAACCGCCTTCGTGTGACTACAAGCTGGGAGAGAGAGAGAGAAGGATTGCTGGCTGTCTTGTCATGCAGATTAAAGAGAACAGGAGGAGTTTGTGCGTAAGACAGTGAAAAAAGCGTTCCTACTTAATGAGGCAATAAGTAACACCGCCATGGGAACCTCGGCCGATGAACAAATGCTTTGCTGCCGCGTTTTCCTTTCATTAATTTCACACTCTGCTGTGTCCTGTTTGCGGGGGGAATCTACAGATGTGGTCCCTGCAGAGTGCAAAACAAATGCAATCATCGCTGGTGCTCTGAGCATACTTGCTTACTCCGTGCCAAAGCTACACTACTCAGGATAGATGGTCGGGATGACTTCTGCAGTAGCTTGAACTGTAAATGAAGACCTCAGGGATGATGCAGTATTAATGAAGTTTGACATATAGACAGGTTCTTATGTACCATTTGTAAATCACATGGACAGTCGGTCTGCTTTTTCTTTTAGTTTTTGATGATATTCTTTTTCATTGATGGTACATGCTATTTTCTTTTTATGGCCATTTGTTTGATCATGCTCGAAGCAGCGGCTGGGTGGGACTAACTGACACAGCACT
This sequence comes from Sparidentex hasta, assembly GCA_030272975.1. Classification (NCBI taxonomy): domain Eukaryota; kingdom Metazoa; phylum Chordata; class Actinopteri; order Spariformes; family Sparidae; genus Sparidentex; species Sparidentex hasta. The sequence goes on from JARJLU010000676.1 coordinate 34,189, forward strand.
GTGAAACAGTGTGTAATTGCTGCGTTGTCTTCAAACCATGATCTAATATAGAGTGTCAGTTAGTTTGAGAGGTAAAGTGATACACACCCTGCGAATAAACTCTGGCATGGTTGATAGACAAACTGAGGAGAGTGTTTGAATTACTTAAAGGAGGGATGTAGGGATGTAATTTCATTTTTGTAAACAAATGGAATGTTGTATATATGAATGTATGATATCTTCAGTCATACAAAATTTAAATCTGATCAATTTTATTGGACAGTACAGATGCTGAAACACTTGTCTTCAAACAGTGGTCTCTGGCTTGGCAGATATGTCACATGTACTATAAAATTCAAACATGACACATAGAGTTTGTGTCAGCGGTTTGCAGAAACAGAAAATACCATCATTTATTTTGGTGACTGCGGACTTTCTGGCTCTTTGACTTACATATTTCCACAGCTCCCATCGTTGTCGCCTCACTTTCTGGTTCCGCTATTTCTTATGCGTGTCCTTTTTGCTTCTCAGCAAACTAAACCTTCACACTCAAGCTGAATTTTTGTGGATTGGTGGGTCTATTTCACACTTTACTGTGAGACTGGGCTGGATACTTTCTTCACTCAGATGGGATTTAAATGTGATATTACCATTCCAGTTATTTACTACAATTTGGCCAATTTGGGGACCTGCCCATTGTAGCATAGCTATTTCTGTATTGGGGGTGAATGCATAATACATCAGAGTGGTTCCAGAAGGAGGCAAGTATAATATCAGTATATACTTTAAATTACCAATAGTTACTTCCATAATAAAGACAGGACGTGCACATGATAACATAAAGGAGAAAGGATGAGTTGAGGTTTAGGTTGCTGTTTTCCTGTGTTGATGAGCAGCAGGAGGCCAGAGTTTTACCCACCTTCACCACCACATCATGTGTGACTCACTCCCCCTGTGAAGAGATGGAAACTGTGAGCTCCTGATCCATGGAAAGTCACTTTTTCAATCTGGCAACGATCCTTAAATGCTAAATTTGACTGAGAACAGCAGTCAGGCTGCCCCGACAGTCTGGTGCCCGAATGCCCCCGGCCCCCGCCTTCCCCACACCCGACCACACACACACAGAATACACTTTTGGACAAGCAGCCAGGTCGAAGCCGAGCCGTGACATGTGGAACACTGTGCTGCTGTATGAGGAGGCAGTTCATCTCGACCTTTTCCTGGAGCATTGTACCCTCCTCTCTGCTGGAACAAGTGACACCGACACTGGCTGCCCACCATCCATTACTCACTCAAGTGTGTGTGCGTGTGTGTCTGTGTGAGACTGTGTGTATTCCTGTACTTCTGCCTTTATGAGGTTAAAGTGACCTCATGAAGACAGACAGACGGGGGGAAATTCTCCAAGATGAGGCCATTTAGGTGCTCCTCACTTTAATGACGATTAGTTCATGGGTGATATTTGTGTGTGAAGTTTAAAAAGAAGCCCACCAATTTTTCTACAGAAAGAAGTTCAGAGTACTTCTTTTATAATGTCTTCTAGGTTTACTGATTAAACTTGGAGTTTGTTGGTCAGAGAGGATCCAGTGAAATACAATATCAAGTTGAATTAAGAAAAATACATGATCCAGGTTTTTTTTGGATTTTGACTCAAATAAGTGACTAAAAGACAGGATGTCTCTCCTCTTGCCTTCAGTTCCCACCAATCTTTCTTTTATCTGTCTCTTTAAAATGACCCGGCTTGATATTTACATTTACAATATTAATTAGGTCATAACAGAAACTATATTTCCAGCACTGAATAAACAAGCTGTCCTCAGAGGGGAATAAGGTTCCCAGAAGAAGCCTGCAAATGGAACCAAAGTGAAACAGTATGAAATTGGCTGTTCTTTGAGGACAGTTGGTTTGATCAGTCACAAAGAAGAGCCAGTGAAGGTTTTTCTTCTCTCTTTCTCTCAACATTTTGTTTACCGAGACTAAGTGGTGCAGCTTCAAATTGAAACAAGGATCGGTCAGCGTTGTAAGAAATGTTTACGTCCTTTAGAAATGTAAAAAATTACAGATTACAAAGATTACAAGCAAAAGCTGGGATTCAAGCTTTTTACTTTCCGAAAAAATTGTTCTTAAAGTGTCAAATGGAAGAGTGTTGAATACTCTCTCACAAAAACCAACACCTGAAACCTTGTAGAGTGGTCCCGTATATGAGCTGGCTCACAGAACTGACAAACTCTATTTCCACATAACTGCAACCGCGAATATGACCAGGTGACGGCCGTGTTGGCGTAGGTGACGTTCTGTCCATAGAGCGAGACCACGCAGTTCACTGAGCAGTTTTGTACTGGAACTACGTGGCATTTTACAAACTGCAACTTTCTTGTCTTCCAAAATCTTCTTTTAAATCGTCTAACATGACGATGTTTAATTTGTGGCACACTTCGAACGGAATCAAAAATGTATTTGTCTATCCTCACTGACTGCTGCACAGATCTGTTCAGCGATAAGGCCAACTGGGACAAACCAAAGGGGGGGGGGTCTTCGGCACTCTATTCAGGCTGATGATGTCACATGCACTCAATCTGAGGAGCCAAAGTAATTAATCAGATTCAGTGATTATATAATATGATCTGAGTGCATTTTATGCATCAGTGTGCAGTATTTCCCCTGAGATGCGAGAGAAACGTATAATACTCATGTCATATACTCGCTTAGGTACCACACTTGAGTAAATGTTGTTAAAGGAGCAATTACAGCCATATTCACTTGGAGGCTACCAGTTGCATTGGCCAATTGCTGGCTCAATATCTGGTGCCCACTCCGGCGCTCTTAGATCAGAGATGCATAAGTGAATGTAGGTCAGTGAAACAGCCTTGGAAGTGTAATAAAGATACATACTGTATATCTGTACTTACAGCTTATATTATGAAATGTAACCACAGTAATGATAATGTAATCCCGTGTCCCTGTGATTGTGGGCTGCAGGAAGTTCCTGACAACGTTACCCAACAGTTCCGGCTGTACCTTACAGTTGGAACAGGGAAGAGGGTCATAATGCAACAGCTGGGGTTTCTCTGTCTTTCTCAATAGAAGGCGCAGCACAGAATTTACGGGAACCAGTCAAAGTCGAGCCAGTCAGCTGTTACTGTTGATGCACTGTAAGAAGTCTCTGGTCAGTAACACCTGCTGAGGGTGAGAAAAGCACAGATGAGGAGAACACGAGGCAGCAAGGCATCTGTAATGAGATCAAAACAAGTGACACACTCACTGACTCATTATCACACAGCAGGCCTGCTCAAGGAGACACAAGCGAGTTATCAATGTGTCTTCTCCTCTGGGTGCTAAACATAGACGGTGTTGTTCTAAAATGTCTCTGGCTGCTGTTTGACTCCGTCCTATTTGCCGATGACTCAGTGTTGAACTAAGGCAGTCAAATGAACTCTCGTGGGGGGGAGAGTGACTCACCGGGAAGGTCCATGCAAATATCAAACTCTGACAGTTTGCATGATTAGTCCTTCACCATGTGCAGGGAAAACTGGGGTCAACAAACAATGATGGTATGAACAATAGGACAAAACGCATCACTACAACTGCCTCGAATGCACATAGGGGTAGGCTTATTCACTTGTTACTGAATGATGAGCTAGATGAAGAAAAATACCAGTTTCGTGTCAGTAGCAGCTGCCAGATGGGTTAGCATAAAGACTAGAAACAGGCTGGACATGACTTCCTGAAATTTCCATCACCATTAGGTCAACTGATATCACCATGTTGATGTTAAACTTACAAAAAAAGCACCGAACATGATTCGTCAGCGGCAAAGATCATCGTGGAGCAACACCGATTATGATGTCAGGAACAACACCAACGCGACAATATCAGATAATGCCGAGGTAGACAGGTAACCGGCAGAGGCTCCGGAGAGGCCGAGAGCTGAAGCTGCAAATCATGTTAAAGGTGCACCCTGTAAATTTGGGGAAGATATTTAAATCTGGAGAGAAATATCTTCACCGAGTGATTTTTTTTCTGCCGAAACAAACTAAATAAACTCTTTTTGTTTTCATGACTGAACAAACAAACTAACCTTAAAGGACAACACAGTTTCATACTGGTTTACTTTGTTTATATGTGGCGGACCCTGCCACCTTTCCAGCTTCAAACTGTGTTCGAAGACCTTATTTTCCTTTGAGAACAGCTTGTTTATTCAGTTATGTTTTATCACCTCAAACCCATTCTGTTAGCAGTTTCCTTCTGTTTCAGCCAACTGGCTGCTGGCTGTGGCCTTGTTTTCAACAGTTAGTGACCAACATTGTCTGTCTGCTGTTTGGTGCTGCAGGTAGTGTACAGCGGGGTTTCCAGATATCAGGGAGAGGCCTTTGAATTAGAAGGGTCTAAAGGAGCGTGACCCTCGGAGGTTGACTGTGCTAGTGTGTGTGCACCAGTGGAGTGGCATTAGTAAAACCCTTGGGATGAGCTTGGCTTAAACCCTTTATCACAAATGAGTGATGTAAGCCTTAATTACCCATGTGTCACTCATGCAGCTTGGCCTTAACGGAAAACTCTTCTGCAACGTAACAAGACAGAGAAGTAATTAAAAGCAGTCGCTCTTTATGTCTTCGGTTGTTCAAGATTGAGTGCACAAAAAGAGAAAGATCACTCGGAATAAGTGCAGACAGAGAAACCCTTTGTGTTGTAACAAGAGCCTATGACCACAATAGCAGCTCTGTGATGCTGCACTGAGGCCCAGACACATGCTCAGAGTGTAAATTTAGCATAATGATGTTTCGTAGAAAATGTTAACCAACAGTAAGATAACCATCTTAGAGAGAACCATTTGCTAGCTAGTGCAAAAACTAACAACAGATGCTGATGGAACTGTTATTAGAAAGAAAAGGTGATCATGAAATATATCCCCTGAAAGAATGCATTACTGTATGAGGAACATTTTAGGACAATTCGTCCGATGGTTATCGAGACATTTAATTCAAAACCACAAACCATCATCAAAGCCAGCGGGATTCATCCTCTGGGGACCATGAATGTGACATTAAGAGGATTTCACGACATTCAACGTGCAACGCAAGTTGCAGTAATTTTAGTTTTAGTAATTTCTTGAGCCACACACACGCACAAACTAAATTACATTATAACTATACAGACTGCTATATCTGGATTTTTATTAGGATCTGTATAAAATTGTACTCAGTCATTGATACAGCCACCTTAAAGGGATAGTTTGTGTTTTTTGAAGTGGGGTCATATAAAGTACATATCTATAGAGCAACTGGGAAACAGGTGATCAGCAAGCAGCAAATTACAGTGCGAGGCCCAGCTGCTGGAGGAGAGGTTTACTTTCAATAAAAATGAAACTTAACAGACCGTCAAACCTCCGTATCCCTACGCATTAGCACAACTATGCAGGGATATGGAGGTTCTACGGTCGACAAAAATGTAGTGCCAAAAGAAATTTTCCCTATACAACATACACTTAAATGGTTACATAATTTTTTTCTCTGGACCCCTGTTCACTGAGGCTGCGCTGATCGGTGATTACGGTAGGGAACAGATAGACTATAGATCTGTACTTTATATGACCCCGCTTCAAAAAACACGAACTATCCCTATAATAAGGCAGATTTTTTCATCAATATACATGAATTATTCCACTTTCACAAAAAAGCAGGTGCTAGTAGCCAGCTGTAGCAAGCTGTTTGTTGTTGGGTACAGGTAGTGTGCAGTCACTGAAAGCTACCTGTTGTATCCAGAAAAAAACAATGCTATGAGAGCTGAGAGCGTGAATCAAAACAGCAAAATGACAGGCTGTGAAACTTAATGAATGTGCTGAAAGCTGCTAAAATAGAGGTGAGGGGACCTGCAGAGGCTTTAGAGACATGGTACAATGGAAGCATTTTGGCTCCCATGCTTTTTTTTCCGTCCCCATCCATCCATCCAAATCACAGTGGGTAAACACACATTGTCTTCACCTGACAGGCACTAACTGCGGCTGATGGGAGCAGCGGTGCTTCCTACCTCCATGTAATTTGCTGTCGTGTAAATCGTTTTTGCTGGAGTTGGGGTCCCAGCAGCGCTGTCTAGAAGGAAGATTAGCGGTGAGGCCAGGGGTCCCATGGGAGCTTCACAACTGATTAAACCTACAACTCTTATCTGTCCGAAGGAGCAGATCTGTGATAGGCTTCTGCCTGCTGCTCACTATCAGTGTCTACATTAACCCACAGGAGCACCTGCAGCCTGTTATTTGGGTTGAACCCATGAAGACTAGCAGCAGTAACATTATAGCTGTGAATCAGCAGAGGGTGATTACTATTAGCTTATAACTGATGCTGTGAGGAGAGAGACCAGCCTGCTATACATGCCAACAAAATCCATACATTATTCCCTGTGAAATTAACAGAAACTGTTGAAAAACATCCTGCCTCACGGTGTTAAAGAAAGTGAAAAAATTATTCCTGGATCTGTCCCTTTATCAATATCTACACCAGAAGTTAGCAGGGTCTCAAACTATCCAACAAACATGGGTAAAAACACAACCTCCTTGGCAAAGGTAATACATTGAGTAGGAAAAATTCCCTGTGGCACATTTAAGTAAAATAATTGCTATTACCAATGTAGAAATACAGTGTAGAAGTTCTTAGAATTTTTCAACAAGTACATAATACATCAAAACTAAAAGTATTTTGTATGTAATATTGGATTACTTTTGCTGATGTAGGATTTTAATATTGTAATTGGACTCGACAGAGATAGTAATGCACAGACATAAGCTTACTTAGGTGTCTGGGTCTTGACTACTCATTGGGGCCCTCTACCAGGTTAATTGATCTGTGCTGCTAGGTTATTCAAAGCATTAATAATATACCTTTTTTTTTTTTAAATTAAAGATGACATCTTCTAATTGTAAAAAATAAATATTTTACATATAACTATATCATGTTTGTGTCACGTACTGTACATGAAGTCAAGTGAAAAAGTACAGTATTGGTCTCTGAAAAATAGTTCAGTAGACTCAAGAAGCATCAAATGTAACTCAAAATTGTACAAAAATACAGAACTTGAGAAATGTAGGAACTTTCCAGCACTGATAAACAGTGTTAGGCAATGATGCCTCATGCAATAATATATTAAAGTTAAATCAGTAATAATATTACAGTTGCTATGCTAAATCACTGTAATATTACTATACTAAGTAATGCAGCCTGGGGCCTCTACAAGCAGCATGCACACCAGATAACAAGAGTAACAGAATTTCCGTTGAGGACACAATTGTGGAGCGACGCTACACTTGTTGGAGGGCAAGCTGTAATGTGTAGATGTTACCCATCTAAAAGTAATATAAATATTATATATTAAAACACGCATGAGCATGTGCTCTGTCCTCTGTTCCTGCATGTGTGGACATAAATAACTGAATAAACAACTTTTATTCTGAATACAAGAGATCTTATAATGTATGAAAGTGTTTGCCATTCTTAAATGTATCAGTTTGAGGTACAAAGTCAGTGCTGGGATTTGAACTTGTTTTTCTCCTCTATATGTGAAAGCACCCTGCAGAAATAGAGGGTAGATGAGAAGATAAGAGTACATACCAGCCTGTCTTATCTCTTCATCTATTCTCTCCGTATGCGCTGCTCTTCTTCAGAGACGTCAGACAGGAAACATGCTCCCTCTGACCCACTACTCTATACATGTGTTAACATAGTGCCACTGTTCTTTATAATATCTCTTTATCAATAAATTCTGTATTCTAGCACACCTGTTGTCTGCTTTGATAGATGAAGGACAGCTGGTTTCACCTTGATATGAAGTGTGTTGTGGCATCAATGGTATGTTTATAACATGACTGTGTTGAAGCGATGTAAAAAGTAGTCAAGTGTCATAGTTAAAAAAATATTTATTGAAATTGTATAAAAATAGTTTCTAACATAATTTACAATTCTAATTTGAATGGATGAGAAAAACAACAATCCAAGATGCAATCATGAAACCACAAGAGTTTCTCATTCTCTCGCTCTCTCTCTCTCTCTCTCTCACACACACACACACACACAAATACATTCACACACACAAACATCCAACATTCAGAATTCACTTGTTCCCACAGCAGACGACAGCGTAACAAAACCAGTTACCATCAGTAGACGTTCAATGTTTACATACATTAAGATGGAAGTGCTTTCGGGTCTATTTACAACATTATTTACATTACATACACAAACATACACACACATCTGCTCTTTCTTAAAATTTCAAGCCATAAATATGGTAAGAAAAAAAAAAAATTCATCTCATCTTTGTTTTTCTTTTAAATAATCTGTGGGCCCTTCAGTGACTGTGGAATGAAATACATACAGCCAAAATTCTCTCATAAATAAATAAATAAATTCTGCACTCACTTAGTGTGAGAAAGAAGCCACAGCAATAATAAATATTATTTACAATTCTTGTCTCCACCCAATTTTAAGACCTGTGTGAGGCACTGTTTAAACATAAAAAATAAAATATAAAAAAAAAGAAGAGCAGAGGATGTTGTATTTCGGTATGGTTTGCATTGTGGTGTGCATTCAGGTGGGTGTGAAAGAGCGGTCGCCTAAGCCTTTTGTTTGTTTACAGTACAACATGAGAAGAGGAGGAAGCGGAGGTTGTAGAGTAGAGGTGGATGCTGTAGTAAAGAGAGCGAGGTAAGTCCAGTGTTGCTGTCTTTATGATTTGTTTGCACAGGTTGCTGCCGGAGCTATGAGGTTGTCTGGTTGCTAATGACATTGGAGTAATAGTAGTAGTAGTGATAGTAGTGGTTGTAAATGGCATGGGCTTTACTGATCTAGGCCCATGAGAGGAAAATAAAACAGCGATAAACAATATAAAGCCTTGTACAGAGTAAGGAGCAGAAAGGCAGTTGAGATCTAGCGCCTTTTCGCTTTCACAAATTCAAGTATTTTCAGGTCCCCCAACAATCTCACAGAAGGCACTTTTTGAAAATCACCTCACTGTCCGCCAATGTATCTACTCTACCGACTCAAACAGAATGGAGGGAGAGTAGAGTACAGTGTAGCGAGAGGTAACATAACTCAGACTGTCCGCTGGCCATTCAGCAGAACAGTGAGAGCACGTTCTGTATTCGCTCAACGCAGGTGTCTGTGCACACAGAGCACCCCCCCACACGCTGATTAACACTCATTGCCTTAGATCACAGTCCAGCGAGGATGATGATCTGACACTGACAATGTCGGCGGCTGGGAGAATCAAGTATTTGGTGTGATGAGGGTGGAGAGGGTGTGGCCTGTCAGGTTGAAGCCATGAGATGTTTTTTTTTATGACATCGACCTCCTCTGTGTGTAGTCCTTTACACCTTGGTGCAGGGCCCACTCCATCCTCCTCCCTGCTTCAAGCCTGTTACGTAAGTCTATTTGTAATAGTCTCTTGTGACTGTAGGGTCTGGTTCAGACCAGAGTGAACCTCCATCACCGAGCCGCAGCCACAGGGGTGGGGATGAAGGCCGTGGGCTCATGGCCGATGCTGTGCAGCCTGATCTCTGTGGTCGTCTTCTCCGTCTGCACTGTGGCTGGGACTACAGAGGAGGACGTGCTCTGCATCCAGGAGTGGTTGATAATGTCCTCGAAGGATGGGCGGTCAGCTGGCCGCAGGGAAAGACACCACTTGATCAGCTGCTGGCATTCTGGAGGAGAGGGAGGAGGAGAACCAATAAGTCTGGAGCACTAATCTGTTTACGAAATATTACGCAAGTAGTGAAAAACCTCAAACATGCACTGCAATGTGAATTTACCTGTGGAAACTCTCCTCCGGAAGAGGACCTGCCCTCTTGTGATCTCCTCATCATGTTCGAATGGGATGTCACCACACACCATGTCATACAGCAGGACACCAAGGGACCAAACTGTGGCAGAGCGACCGTGATAGCGATGATATTTGATCCACTCTGGCGGGCTGTACACTCTTGTGCCTGTCAGGGAAGAGGAAATAGAAAGAAAAACACACCTTTAGAAACTGTGAACTCATTTATTACACACACACAATCACAAGAAAGAAATATAGAGGCAGTAGTGCAGCCTCCTCTAACTGACAATCAAATACCGTTTTGTCAAATTGAAAACGAAAGCACTGCGCACAAAGCTAAATGATAAACAAAAGCATGCAGATTTATCAGCTGAGCCTGTTTCCGAGGGTATTGTCAGGGCTCAGGTGCCAGGGAGTGTGACAGGCAGTGTGTGTGTGTGTGAGGGAGCGGTGTGTGTGTGGGAGGGAGGGCTGAGCAGACATGTGACTTTGTTTACAAACTTTGAGTTGTAAAAATGCCACTTTCCTCCAATGGGGGGCGCCAAAGCAAAGTCAATGCTGCTCGGCATGTATTATATGGCTGCTGTGTGTGTGTGTGTG
>JARJLU010000677.1:0-33061 GCA_030272975.1 Sparidentex hasta
CAGAATATCTGTGCAATGCATGTCATTTTACTGTGTTAGCAACTGGAAAAAGCTTTAATTCACTGCATTGTGTGGTCAAATATGCAAATTTCGACATGACCAGAGATTGTATTAGTAAAGTCAATAACACAAACAGATTGATTGTTGTGGCGGTAACTATTCATGACAAAAAAAAATCATACAGTACCTGGTGTAGCCAGTTTAATTTGCATATGTGAATTAGTCTGATACCAGGCTTTTCCTGGTAGAGAAACATTTCATATATTCTGCTTTTATAAGCAGCAAAGAAATAAGAAATACTATTTAATAATTTCATGTGTGCACTTTTTTCCCCAAATTCTGTGGTCTGTGGCACCAAGTTTTAGATCACATTAAATTAGATTAGATTAGAAAGTACAGGACAAAGAATGAGACAAATATGCATTACGATAAATTGTTATCTTAATATATGATATTTATTACAAAACTAGGTGAGTGGAAAGTGTTCAGGTGGTGCTTGAGTTAAACAGTCTGATGGCTGTGGGGATGAATGATCTGCAGTAGCCCTCCTTCTTACACAGTGGGTGTACGAGTCTGCTGCTGAAAAAGGTGCAAGGCCTCCACAGACTGGCAAAGGGGGTGAGAGGTGCTGTCCATGACTGACATCAGCTTGGCTAACATCCTCCTCTCACCCAACACCTCTATGGAATCCAGCGGACAGTCGAGGACAGAACTGGCCCTCCTAACCAGTTTGTCTCTTCATGTCCCTGTCTGTGCTGCCACCTCCCCAGCAGCCACTGTGTAAAGTAACAAAGTAACATCCTCTGCACCCCAAAGGACCTCAGTCTCCTCAGCAGATGGAGGCGACTTTGGCCCTTCTTGTACAGGGCGTCAGAAAACCAAATCAGAGAATTGTACAGTCATCATCCCTCTCAGCCTGTCGTGGTGTTTGCCTTCTCAATCTTTCTCTTTCCTCTTCTAGTTCTCTTTCACGCTGCTCCTCTAGACGTCTCCTCATATCTTCCATCATCGTTTGTCTTTCCTCTTCCTCTCTCTTCCTTTCTGCTTCCCTGTCCTCACTCTCCCTTCTTCTTTCCAGCTCCATCTCCTTCTCCCTCCTCATCCTTTCCCTCCTCATTTCCTCCTCTCTCAATCTCCCCTCTCTCTCTGTCTCAGCCTGGAGTTGCTCTGCATATTTCCTCAGCTGTTCTTGATGCTCTCTCTGAAGTTTCCTCTCTAGCTCCGCTTTTTCTCTCTGTATTTGTTCTTCTTTCTCTCTCAGGATGCGTTGTTTCTCCTCTTCAATTGCCCTCTCGGCCTCTTGGAACATCTCATTGGTGTAGTGGCTTCCTCCGTTCCTCTGGACTACATTTCTGATCTTTTGGAGCAGTTGACTGACCTGAGAGGGATCCTGTATCTTATTATTGAAGACATGGTACTGGCCATTACATCTGGACACAAGTTGCTGCAGGTCTGGGCTCTCATTCAAGAACGTCTCGATAGTGGTGTCATCCAGAAGGTCCCCACCAGTAAAGAGAACCATGCTGTATCTGTCTGCTGCCTGGCCAAAGATTTCTTGAATCCTTTGCACTGTTTGCTTTTCCTCATCAGTGTATCTGCCCAGCCTGATGACTACCAAGAATACATGGGGTCCAGGCACAGCATAAGTGATGCACTGGCATATATCTTTAGCTGTTTTGTCCATGCCAAATCTGGTGTCAAACAGGCCCGGGGTGTCGATCACAGCAACCTGCTGCCCATCCACTGTAGCTTTGCCCTTAGAACAGTCCACAGTCATAGATGCTGCACTGAACTTGGATTCAAAGCACTGTCGTCCCAGGATGGTGTTTCCAGTGGCACTCTTCCCATTACCAGTCTTCCCCAGCATCACCATCCTCAGCTCCACATTATTTTGTCCTGTATGGGAGAATAAATAACATTAGGTAAGAATGGATTCTCTTAGTATTCGACAGCTGTGTGTATTACAGTCTGTGAGGAACTCTAGTCAAGAATTTAGGTCCATGATTCAACATGGCGCTATAGTGAAATCTTTAACAAAACATCAACACAAGACAGAGGATGAGTCAGTAAGTGTAGAACTCATTTTGTCACATTGCATTACAGAAACAGGATAAAACATGGAGGCTTACTGAAAATGCTCAAGGATAATGTCATTCTGATTAATAGGGGATGGGGTATAGGTGTTTATAATTAATCCTTGATGAGGAACATATAAATAACATAACCTGCAATGGACTCCAGCAGCAGAAACATTTAGTTCTTTACTCCTGAGCACCATCACTGCTGTTTCCTCTGGAGAGTTTCCTCTGTACCATCCTGTCAACAACTACACATTTTATTTTTGCTGCCCTAAATCTTTGCGACATCGACTTCATATCAAAGGTCCATCTTATTACTGCAAACACTTTCTACTGCTCCGAGATGTGCCAGCTAAGTACCTGATCTCACCTGATTTTAAGACCCTCGGTCTGAAACTGACAACTTCAGCCGGCAAGACAATGTTCCCTGATGTTGGAGGTTGGCTGCAGGTTATGTTATTAATATGTTCCTCATTAAAGATGACGTATTTCACCTCATCCCCTATTGATCAGAATGAAAGTTCTTATGACCTATCCTTTCTGATAAGAGGACCACGGACCACACTAAGCACACAGTGACGCACCGCAGCTTTTGTCCTCCTGCAGTGAAACAGAGCATTTTGCTCATAAACAGTCAACAGAGTTGTTTACACCAACTTTATTGATTATTAATCACTATCAAAGGCAAACTCCACGTAGAAAGATAGGACTCAGTAGCTGTACTGGGTTGCTTCCAGCAACTTTCTATCCATGGTGCCTCCAGCTGATCAATGAGAAGAGGGCAAAATCTTTGCACGAGGGTTACAAACGTTCCTTAGGTTTACAAATCCCCCCCCACAGATTTCCACATTCAGTTTTTCTACTATAATAATGTAACTATCCCTGAGACATATGAATGCTAGTTTGAAGATAGGGAATACAGTACAGATGTGATTTACAGAGGCTCTAACCAGGACTATGCCTCCGGGGAGAAGATCATCAACATCAGCAGCAGCTGAAAACAGTGTGTGGAGCCAGAATATTTCCATCTATTACTGTGTAAACTGAGGATTCATTTGGACCAAATAGGATTGTAGAAAGATAAATCAACACTGTTGTGGAGGCTTTGATTCAGTCTCTGTCCAGTTTGAATGGAATGTATATGAGAGAAACTTGAATTCATACAAAATCTGGTTGTATTTTTCTGTTGAGAAAACAAAAATCTAGCTGGTTAGTCACAAAAACGATAAATAACTTGAGCTTCAAATAAGTCAGAGTAGGCTTGCAAGCTAGCTTCAGCTAATGTTTGTGTAGATATACAAAATCATTGTGCCCATTTTTGTAGCGTCTGTGAGCGTTTCTGCTCAACTTTATAAATTGGCATCTCAGAAAAAGTGACACATATCCTTGTGGATCACAATCCACTAGTCCACCACAGCAACTGCTGTTAGAATTGGAACATCAACGTTAATTAATCTGAGTTTAGCAGAATAACTCAGATAAAGAATGGAAACATAAAACCAACAGTTGTACTACAGTTCAGTCACCAGAATAAAATGTTGACATTTAACCTTTCTGCAAATGACCTACCTTTGTGTCATATGTACCATACTGACATTTCCACAATATATGTCATAGCATAGCATGTTCACATTATACATTTATGACCAGACTGTAATATCACAAGGTGATGGAGTTAAGCCAAGCAACAAGGATGTCAAGCCGGTAGAGCAAGCGTGCACATCAACATTTGTAAGTGTGTGACCACCGGATATTTTCCAGGAGACAATCTGGACAATTTAGACCAAAATAGATATTTTAAGAAAAAACATGACATTTTTCAAACCTATATCAAATGTGTTCTGTTGCCTAACCCTAACCAGACTGGGCTCAGTGTGGTAACAGCATACAATTTAAGGTTCAACATATCATGAGTCTGCAGAAATGTACTGTGCCAACATTTATTCTAGAGACGAGGTTTACCTTGTATGGCAGTAAGCATTAGGTTACATGTTGGTGGGTTCTTTCTGATCCATACTACTATATCCACTGACACTCTTCTAATGTTATCTTTACAACCTTCAAACTGTAACTTTAGCTTTCAAATAAAGGCTGCCGTCTGCCTTCACTCCAGACTGACATAGTGGAAATAGTGCTGATTGAATGCATAACAGAAATATGTTATGTGGCTTTACACAATTCATGAACGGTGTTAGCAGTGAGCTGAGAGGCTTTAGTGTTGCTGATACTATTTAAAACACATGATAATGTAACTAACCGCATGAGCACAGAGTATCATGACTTACCGTAGTATTGGCTGGCCATGTTTGGATGACAGAGAGCAGATGCAGTTCACAGTTCAGAGCGTTTCTGCTGCTTGTCCTCTTCATCAGACATCTCCACTCAGCAGACCACACCTATAACTACTCAGACAGTGAAACTGAAACTAGACTGGTTCCGTTTAAGAAGGGTTTATTAGAGTCTAAATAGAAATGTGCTATGGGTAAATCAGAGTAAAACAAGGATTGCTATGAAATTGCTTTACAGTCATTTCAAAAGCACTGTACATCTTAAATGTCGGCACAAATTCTAATAACAGAATGTATGACAGAAGTGTATAAATTGTTATGGAAGACGCTATGGGGCATTAACATTTCAAGAAAGACAGAAAAAATATATTTTGAAGCAGAACTTGCCATAACTAGCCCACTGACATCTAAATTAGGCAGGTACAGAACATTTCCAACATATGTAGTTTCACTTTCACCCTGTGGAGGGAGCAGTTATATAGAACTGCTGCCATTTCTTGTAAATGGTGGAGGGAGGGGTGAGCAGCAGCAGCAGCAGCAGCAGTAGTGTGGGGGGATCAGAGGGACCTGAATATTAACTGTCTACTCTGATTTTATGTTATTTTGTGATTTTAGGTCCATAGTGTAGTCACATAGTCACATATGTGAGGTTGCTGAAAATAATGACACCAAACAAGGCAAGGTAAATAGTTTTTAAGGTGAAAAATAATGGTATAATCAAAAGTAGTCAAAAACAGCCAATTATATCCCTGACGTCCCACCTTCAAACACAACCTCATTTGGCCATCCATGAAAAAGCTACTTAACCTCCCACTTTTCCATAGGAATACATGCTTCCTACGGGCAGTGCACTAGTATAAAACTAATGAAGGTAACCCCCTGTTTTGTATATAAGTCAGTAACATTTGGAGAGCTGGACCTTCCTTCCATGCTGTGTTATTTAAGTGATGATTCATATGCTGAAGTCTAAAATTCTTCAGAGACTTAGCAACTCTCAACCTTACAAGGAGAATTTTTTCTACTACACCACCAGACTATTCATTATCAGTTTCAAATTGACACTGACGCAGTTACAAACTCTTTGCATTACATTCAAATTATTATACAGATTAATCAGTGTTTAAGGTGGTTGATATTGTTGGAATTTTACTTTGCTTTATCTGCAGAATTAATCATTTTTAATTTTAATGTTTACAACTTTAAACATGCTCTTCTTCAGTAAAAAGTTACCTTTTCACTTTCAGCTATTTACCCAGTTGAAAAAGAAGAAAGAAAAAAACACCACACAGGGTTATGCACAACCATGTTTTTTTATTATCAGATTATTGCACGCAGGTTTCTAGCTGTATGGAATAACAGAACAAAAAAAGAAGTGATGCAAGAACCATGGTTTAACATGAGAAATAACAGGATAAAATGTATCCTGTAAGTATCCATCACACTACCTTTCGCAGCACATACTGTACACACACAGTGTGTGGAATGATCTGTACAATAAATATTCTTACCTGCTTCATATGACACTTTTTAAGTTACAACAACAGTGTAATCAAAATGTATATGTAAATACACATGTGAGGGGGGGTAGATGTCAAAGGGTGAGAGCTCTGTAGTTTGTCTGGCCAAAAGCACACACACATAAGCCACCAGTAGCACAGATTTAAATAAAGCACCATCTAGTAAAAGCCTGGTGTCTTACTGCAAGGTGCTCCAAACTGAAGTGCAAAAATAAAGAATTTACATGACGAGCGGACGAAGTTTCTTCTTCATGTCTGTCTCTCTCACTCACTCATTCACTCACTCACACACACACACAAACACACACATACTCTAAGGGCAACTGCGATAATGTAATGAAAAATGTAGGAAGCAAATCCTCTTTATAAATATTCCCATGGTTTAGCTACTGTTTATCTGTTAAACAGAATCAAAAACAGTGTTTTATATGTACCTGCGGCCACACCAGACTGGTTGTAGTAAGCCTCATTCACATCCATAGTTTTCAATCCATACCTGGCCTGGCCTTAGCAGTACAATGCAGTGCAAGGGCTGCCATGCAAAACAAGAGAGCTGAAATTGAAGCAGGAAGTCTGTCTGTAAACTGTGATGGATGGTTACAATGGACAGACTGGGTCATTGTTTCCATATCACTTTGACTTTCCTCAGAGTTTCTTACCACATCAGACTACTTTTGAATCATGTCTCCGTGTTTGCACATTCCAGCAATTAATCTGTTGAGTACAATGTTATTTGTATTGATAGAAATGATGGCCATAACCATGATAATAAATTCCAAGTATACTTAGCTTATTTAGTCAGACACACACTTTTTATACCGAGCCTCCAGTCATGAAGGCAGGGCAGATGAGTGCAGACTGAGTTCAGTTTGACTTGGTTGAGTATGGATGGAGCATGCATCAGTGTAAGTTTGAGACTAGCTGCTCTGTGTGGATAAGCACCATTCCAGCGGCAGTAATGTGAGGGTGACCCTGACTGTTCAGTGTTAAGTTCATAGCCCAGCTCAGCCTGCTTTGTCTAAAGCCCGTCTGTTATAACTGTATTCTGCCTGCCCTACGTTAGACCACCACGTTCTTCACCGTCACTGTGATTTGTTGTAATTAATCCTCCAGCCCCGCAGGTGGCTCTTTAACTATCTACTACAGTTTGCTGTTACTTTACAGATTTAATAACACATCTCAGATGCTGGGGTCAGTATTGGGCTCTCAATATTAGCAAAGCAACATGTACCGTTGCTGTGTTTGTCTGCTAACATTTAGTGCTGGTGGATATCACAAGTTCAAAACCAAATCCCCACTGAGCTGGTTTATGTCTGGGCCTCTGGCAGGGACCGGCCAGGCTCACACATCACTGAGGGCCCAGCCACAACTTGTCCATTTGTATTGCGGCACAGTAGAGCTTTGGTTGCTGTGGCGGCTGTTGACGAGGAAGTACTGCCACTGGTTATGGGACCGTTGAGGTTCCGGTAGGGTCGCTGCCGTGGTAACGAAGCCCTTCGGAGTGGGGCAGTCACAGTAGCTGAACCACGGAGGCACACTGAGGGGAAACTCAGACCTACCAGGCAACAGCCTGGACAGGAAATTACCTCATCCTGTTCAGAGGCGCCGTTAAGATCGGAGGACAGGACCTGGGCTCCGTTGTAACCATTAGACCGCCCTCCCAGACCCCACTGGACCTGTTGGCCAATCACAAGCGCTGAGCCGTTGTTGTTGTTCAGTCGTGGCAGAGGAGGCAAGGAGGGTGGTCCGTTGGAGATGGGAAGTCGCCATCCATTGGTCCGTAAGGATGAGGAAGTAGAGGTGAGCAGGGGTCTTACAGGTGTGGAGTCCAAGACTCTATCTGCAGCCTCTGGAGACTTGGTGCAGTCCATGGGCTCTGTTAGACACACACTTTCCTCCTCCTCCTCCTCCAACCGCTCCAGAGAAACCATCTCCAACTCGACAGGAAAACCTGAATCCTGCCCCATCCCATCCTTCTCACTCAACAAGTCTGTCTTCTCAGTTACCTCCAAATGCTTGTCATGTAACCTTTCATCCACCTTTTCTAACACACCTGTTTTATTCACCAGGTCATCCTCCATATCTTCCCCTCTCTCTCCCTTAACTGCTGACACTCTGATGTCCTCATCCTTCTCCTCCTCTTTCCTCTCCATGTCTCTGGACAAGGCCAAAGTCCTGCTGAGCTCTGGGGTACAGGGAAGCGACTGACATCTCCTTGGCAGTGCTCGCGTCCCCGGCATCCCTCTAAGAAGGTGGGGGGAGGCACATGGATCGCGAAGCGCTGGAAGGGTGAAGGTCAGGGAGATGACGGACTTGCTTGGTGTGTCTAAGAGTTTACACCGCCCACCATTCAAGTCCTGTCTGAGAGAGAAGGGGTTGACCCGTGCAGGGGTCCCAAGGAGAGGAGGGGTCAGCATTGCTGGTGGTAACATGTCTGATTGGCTCCTCGCCAAGCCTTGCCGTTGCTGGCTGTGGTCACTAAGGTGACAGGGAGAGCTGCGGCGCCGGTACGGGCTTACATCTACCGTCACTGGCTCTGAATAAAGGAAGGAGGGAGAAAATGAATACGTATTGCTGGTATTGTACAACATTCATCAATAAATGGTCTGACAGGTAAAGTGAATAGCATTAATCATGTTAGTACAATGTAATGTTCTGCTAGGAAACCTTGGGTCCATACTAGAGTTGTTCCAATTCCAATACCAGTATCAGAACTGCCTCCAATACTGCTGAAAATTCTGGCGAGTACTGGAGTCTAGGCACCGATCCAATACCACGTCATTTATTATTTGATAAATACTGTACTATTGAAGATTTAAATGCCTTTATTTTAGTACATAATTTACATAATTTTCATAAAACATTTTTTAAAGGAATCATTTAAGTTGTTGTTGGACTACTTTTTATACGGTTCTATTTAAATGCCTTTTTTTATTTTACAATATTGTGGCAGCACCTATTATTTCTAAATTTATTTAGTTAAGTTGCTGTTGTACTAATGTTTTATACTGTTCTTTTTAAAAATAAATTCCATTTGCTGTATTCATTCATGTTTTACAAAGAGTTTCACCTGAGCCAGGCCTTACCACAATGATAATCATATCACAGTCATGCAGGCGTAGTATGATTTTTTTTTCCTATAACACACTGGTATCAGTATCAGTACTCGGTATTGGCTGATATCAACAACACAAGTATGGGAATCTGTATCAGGAGGGAAAAAATGGTATCGGAACATCTCTTGTCCATACATACACAAAAACCGGAGGAAACATTTCTCGAAGCATCACAACTCCTGTGATCAGATTTGATCCATTCAGCCTGATAACTTTTGGTAAGTTTGGAAGAGCTGTATGATTAAATCATTTTATCACCATTCACAATGGCCAGGGGCAAAACTTTCCACTACCTCCAACACTGTACCCACTTCTCTTTCATCCACAGAACCAATATTGAGCCACTGACAATGTAACTTTGACTTCAATCTCTTTCAAGCTCAGCACCGACTGAGCGATGTTCAAGTAGTGCTTGAACATCCATGTTCAGACTATATGTTTTTAGAAGAATTTAAATGATTGGACCATTTAATTCATGGTTAAAAATACCACTGGACAATCGATCCTAAATAAGACTATAAAAACCCTGGGATGATCACGTGCATTCAGCACCAGATAGCTATGAGTACTGCTTATGGATTTGTGCAATAACCTGGAGCCTCAGTGAAGGAGAAACACAAATCCTGTGCCTTTACAGCTCCACGTACTCAGTGCACTCAGAGTTTTGGCCACAGGATCATTATTTCAGAGAGAAATAGGAGACAGGTCAGGCTTTTCAGTCCTCTTTGAGCTGTGTGCTTCTCAGAGTACTGAAAGTGATTAATATAATCGTAGAGATCAACAGCACTATTTTTGCTGTAGCTGCAAATATCATTGGTGCTGTATGTTGCACGCATATAGGAATCAAAGCAGCCTCTCCAGATCCATTCCCATTACTCAAGCAAAAGCTGTATCACTCCGTTAGTGTCCAAATAATATCAAATGCAAACCGCCACCCTCTGAATGTTGTGGCCCATTGGCCAGGGAGATCACACGACTCCTGATGGAGGATAGAACCATAGCAAAGCATCCGGCTGAAGGAGCTGCTGGAGATGGGTGGCTGATGAGTGGATGATTTGTGATTCTAAAACCCACCACCCTGTTAAAATTCTATAAAACTCAATTTTATAAAAATGTAACATAGGTGACCAATTTTCACTCCATGGCTGACGACCCCTTCAGCAAACCCCCAGACCAGACAGGAGCGCTCTTACAACCACTGGCATGAGCGCACCTGCTCCTTGGTCATTTGCCAGCACATCAGGGTTAGAGTAGATCTGGATGGCGAGAATGTTGGGTGCATCTGGAGTTGACTTCTCTTTTTTTTCTCTTGACAGAAAATATAAGAGACATTTAAGAGAATGTTGCTGCATGAAGCCAACTGATCCCAAACATACATTAAAACTAAATCAGTCCTGACTTGAACCCCATCGAGAACATGTTGACTGTGCTAAAGAAACCATTCTGTGCCAGGAAGCCTAGAAATTTAGCTGAACTTCACCGATTCTGTCAAGAAGAGTGGTTAAACATTCAGCCAGAGGACGACCAGAAGCTTGTGGCTGGCTATCAGAAGCACCTTACAGAGGTGAAAATGGTCAAGGGACATTTAACCAAATATGAGAATAAGGTATGTTTATTTTTTATCCAGTAGATTCGGTCACATTTTCAGATGACCTATAATAAAATAATTATTGAACCAAACTTCATGAATATTTTTGTGACAAAGTAGTTTATGTTCCACTCATTCATCACAGAAAACAGAGCTGTAGAATCATTGGAACTGAAGACTGCCATGGTAGACATGCTTTTTACAAGCTCATGTGAACTTTTGACTACGACTATGCAACATCTGCAGAGTCATTTGACGCAGGAGTGAATGCCGATTGTACCAATTTATATTGAAGTCAAAAAAGCAGATGACAGTCAGTGTTACTGGGTTTTTTGAACTGTGTGGGGCAATATGATTTCAACTGTGTGGTACTGTTAATGAGGTTTGGAGAAAGCGTTTTTGTTTCAGTATATATATTTCTAACAGCCATGCCAAAAATCCACAGTTCAGCCCTCAAGTGGGCTTGCAGGGGAAAACCTGAGTGGAAAAACCCATCTCTGACAGTTGTGGCAGTCATGTGATTTAATCTCTCCATGTGATGTTGAAGGCAAAAAGTGTGAGCACATGTATCGACAGTGCTGTTAAAAATTTGTCTTTAACTTTAAATGAAGGCATCATTTAAAACAATCATTAATTTGATCCTTTTACCAAGTGCAATGGGCTTCTCTCCCTCTTCTTCTATATCCATACTCTCCAATGTGAAGACAATGTCAGAGAATGATGGACGCTTCTCTGCACTCATCTGAAAACAAGAAAGATTAAAAAAAAAAACACATACACACAATTATCTCATCAATACATGAGTATAACTCAGAGAGGTCCAACAGTCCATGATAGCCTGAGACATGAGTGAAAACAGAACTGTAAATATTTGTCAGTTCACAATCTTACAATCTCACAACAATTATAGCTTAAGAGAAATGGTACTGTGTGTGTGTGAGAGTGTATGTGTGTGTGTATGTGTACTTACATTACAGCAGGTGACAGCGAGGCTGAAGAATGAACGCGGACAATCCCCAACCATGTTTTCAAATGCATCCACGTCAAGACCAAAATCCTGCACACACACACACACACACACACACACACACACACACACACACACACACACACACACGGGGACACAACTATTTCAGTCTTTTCATTTCAATAATTCTGTCTTGTTGATGCATTTACAACCCAGATTCCAAAAAAGCTTGGGTCTCATGCAAAACATAAACCATATCGAAAATGCAATCACCTAAAAAAATGTTTTTAATGACAACAGCGTTACTAAGTGTCCCTAAGGACATCTAGTCTCCTTTATACAATCAGGTGTTTGAACCTAGTGTTGAACCTTGCTTGTGAATGAGTGAGCCCCTCAAGGACCCTCCATTCATACCCAATCATGATACTGTTTACCTGTGTAATGTTCCATGTGTTTTTAAAGCATTCAAAAACTTTCACAGTCTGTTGTTGCTCTAGTCTAAAAAATCTTTGAAAGGTGTTGCTGCCATCAAATTCAGAATGAGGGCCTGTGTCTGCATAGAGTTTTTTGAGTGTTTAGAAAAGGATTAGCAGTATGCTTGCAAGAGTGGGGATAAAGGCTTGTGCTCTGAGAGAAAAAACACTGCACACTGCAGACTTTGGCTCCTCATTAGAAACAACGTAACAAAGACGATACCACTCCGAAAACACAACCACTATGTGGACACAAGCCCAAATTTACAAAAAACAGTTACATTTATAAAGTCAAACATAAAATCCCATGTCTTTGTACTCTTTTCAATTGAGTGCAGGGTAAAGGGTTCAGGGTTATACATTATATTATATTCACATATATTATAATAAAAATCATTGCATATTAAGTATAAATAATCATGGAGGCCATTAAGGTTTTGCATGAAACAGTATATGACACTTTACTGACAAATACGTGCACAGGCACAATCCTCTTCAGTGTTCAGTGTTGAGCTATTCAGGTCCTCCCACTGCAGACTGAAGACTGGTTTAATCTGAATCGACAAACTGGAGCCAGTTTCCATGTCTCTCTATTTCCAAAATTTCCCAGCCTGGGATTAATAAAGTATATCTATCTATCTATCTATCTATCATTTCAAAGTTTTTATTTCACACAAACACAGTCCTACCTCTGTCCTGGGTAAGAAGTCAGGATCAGCTTCAATGCGGGCGATGATCTCACACAAAATAATGCCGTAAGCAAACACATCCACCTAAGCAGAGGAAAGGAGAGAATGTTCATGTCAGCTCTGTCCTTGGTGTTAGCTCATAACATGTCTCACAGGTTAGGGCTCAAACTAGATCTCACACAGTAGTACACTGCACTCTCATGTTTAGCAGAGGATGGTGGTACCAGTACAAACAGTTTTATAGTGAGTGCACAACCAAACTTTGCCAAAGCTCACTTAAACTTTGCGACAAAGGGTAAGAGACCAGTGTGTAGGAATTAGTGTCTCTAAAGTCAGTGTTTGGTTTGTCTACTCTGGGCAACTGTAGAAATGTGGTCAACTCCTTGGAAGAGAACCTGCTGTCTATAGTTATAGCGGGCTCATTCTAAGGTAAAGAAAGCACTAAGGCAAAAAAGCAAAACAATCCCTTACACTAATTAAAACATATTAATTAATGTTATTTTCCATTTCTGCTCCTATATCGTACACACTGGACCTTTACGTGACTTAAAAATACAATACTTTTGTCAACTTTTGAAGAGAAGCATGCAAACCATCCTGCCTCTGTCCCCAGGCTGTGAGACGCTTGAACTCAACATCACATGCCACTAGTACCCCAACACTGTCTATGTGTTTCTGTGCTGCATTTTTCTAAACGTAATTTAGAATTTGCGGGTAGACGTGTTAAATAACTGACCTACTGTCCATTGTTAACACACTATGTATGTCAGACTGTGATTGTTCGTTTGTTTGCTGAAAAAATACAACTTTTTTTGTCTTTGTTTACCTCATCACTGAATACATACTTCAGCCATGTATTGACTAGAAACTGAAATTATGTCAATTTAGTTGAACAATCTTTCAGCATCTCCCAAAATTCACTTAAATCAGTTGCTTAGAGGGGCTCTGTGGAATTTCAGTGTTGGAAGCTGGAAGCTGCTCATTAGCCTGTTAGCAGACTAACCCTTCTGTAATGTTAGCTACTGTTGCTCTCTCACAGGCTTGTTTAGGCAACCTAGAGAGACATGAAGGTCTCATTGTTCACTTCATGTTACAATCCACTCATATATGGTCCATAAAAAGTGTCTCATACATATCAGTTTCTACAAAATCTTTCATGGAGCCCATTTCAATGTCATGATCATTTGGCAATCAAGGTCAAGGTCAAGGTAAACTTTATAATCCTACATGTAGGTAATTCATGCGGTCACCATGGCACATTCCATTGCTATATACTGTACAACATTATGAGAGAAAACAAGGACAAGACAGACACAACAGTAAGAACACTGGGGAAACATGTCTAATTGCTGTAGGAACAAAAGACTTGCTGTACCTTGTGGTCCTAATTTTTCAAATAAGACCAAAGGATAAGATACTCTGCAAGAGTGAATCATTCTACAGTTTAGTTCTTTTTTTTGCCTTAAAGCTGTAGGAGGAAGTGTGTTAGTTCTTCTATCAAAAGTTACATAGTGTTGCTCATGTACTGTTCTCCATTAGAGGAGCAGATGAAGCAGGTTTACCTTCTCATCATACAGCTCCCCTCTCAGAACTTCAGGAGCCATCCAGTAGGGGGAGCCTACAATGGCCAGAGGCTGCTTCACACCATCGCTGCAAAGAAACCAGGTTTCCCTTGAAGTCAGCTGTTCATTCAGAGACACTACTCTCAGCTGAATTTGTGAGCTGTGAGATACTGCTATAATTTAACCTTGAATATTCTTTACATTCCATTGACTCTGTAGGGTTAGAATGATGCAGTTTCCTGCTGGATACAATTCTTTTGTGAGGGACTTGTTATAAGGTAACAGAAGAGGAAGAGATGTTGGATTTTAGCCCACTGACCTGTAATCAGGGATCTTCTCTGCCAGGCCAAAGTCTCCCACCACAGCAGTGAACATGCCATTATCACAGCGCACCAGACAGTTCTGCACAGGTGAAGAGTCAGGTCAGATCTACAACTACTGGAAATGTATAAACACACCATAGTGCAAAGAAGTACGTTCTCACTGAGCTCTCTAGCCATGCAGATAGTTCAGGTTCATTTGTTCAGGTTGTAATCTATAATCCCTCTGTACTATGAATCTGCTCTGAACTGTTGTTCAGCAGACAGTGCATGATTCAACTTTTTTTGTGGAGCCCCCTGCCTTGGTACTACCACTGTGCTACTGGACTGAATGAATGAGGGGCTTTGCAAATAGTTTTTTCTTTTTTACTCCATCGATGATAATATGTTGTGGTTCCTATATTGTGACAAACTGTGACAATCATGACACTTATTGCAAGTCGCTTTGGACAAATACGTCTGCTAAATGCCCTAAATGTAAATTCAAATGTTGTAATAATCAGGTTTGCAGGAGGAAGGTAAAATGTTTTTATTGATACTACAGTCAGTGTCCATTAATAGAGCATGGCACCAAACAAAGAGTGAGGAGGCTGACAAACACATTAAAACCAGACCAGCAGAGTACTGTCAACAGTAATATGTCTCAACATTTTACCGTTACATTTCTAATAAAAGCTGTGTTTTCTTCCACATTTGCTGTACCTTGGAAGTGAGGTCTCTGTGAAAAATGCCCTTGCTGTGCAGGTACTGCAGCCCTCGGGCGATATCCAGAGACAGACAGATCCTGACACCCCACGACAGGTACAGATCACTGTCCAACAACTGCTCCAGGTTACCTCCATTTATATACTGAAGAGAGGGACGACAAAAGACAGTGAGGATGCTAACATTGGAAATGAGTACAGTGGTACTGAGCTAGCAGTATAGCGGCGCTGCACCACCGTTCCATTGTCTGGGGAGAACCCTGACTTCTGTGAACTGAATGATAGAAAAGTGAAGTTAACGATGTTCTTCTCTTATAATATAATATGATATGCTCAACAGTGGTTTTGTCTGCCTTGGTTTGTTTATTAATCTGGCCCGTGATGTATTTTTTGTTGTATTCTTCTTGTAATGTGGCCATATGGATATTACTGTCCTGTGATCCAGAGGTAAAATTACATTTACTTAACTATTGTACTTTTTAGGTACTTGTACTTTTCTTTTCATGCTGCTCTTTCCTTCTACTCTACTCTACTCCTTTGTTCTATTGGTTGGATAAAACAAACATTGAGAAGGTATCCCTTTGGACCCTGGCTATTTGTGAGGCATTTCTTACTATTTTTAGAATTTCTACAAACACAACAATCCATAGATTAATGGAGAAAAATAGCAGAAGATTAATCCAGAATAAAAAATAATTGCAGTCTTGTTCAAAACAGTTAAAATGAGCTCCACCTCAACAAACTAAAACAGGAAAATTCTGCTTTTACATCAATGCATGAGAAATAATAATCTAGTATTAATAGTATGAGAATAGTATAGTAATGGCATGAAACAGGGGAGGTACAAATCACAAGGGAGACATTTTTGCTTTGATACTTCTTTGAATACTTTAATCATGTATTCCTGATTATACTAACATCCTTTCACTTTGGTAAGATTTTCAGTGCCGGACTTTTAATTATGATCTCCAGAGTCATTTTAATTTCCTACTACTATTTAATCTACCAAACTTTAATATGAACAGAATTCCTGAAGCCCATCATGGTTTAGATTGAGACTATTTCAGATCTCACTGGCTTATTGGTTATAAAAGAGAGATGAAACCATTCAGAACAGTCCTCTAGTGGCAAGGACTGGTATGTTCAGCCATGCCTCTGTGGAAGCCATGGAAACCACTGCACGCCATGTAACCATCATAACCTGCCTGGTACACCATCATTTAAAGCAGAAACACACAGATGCAGTTGTGATGTTCTTTTGCTGTGTGGTATTTCAGTTATTTATCCATTACTGGCAGTGTAACCACAGGTGTACAATGTTGTGTTGTTTGTAATCAATCATATGTACTGTATGTATGAAGAAAATGAATGAGGAAAAAATATGCAGGAGGGTTCTACCTCAGTCAGAGCGTGGAGTTGACCTTCATGCACACAAACACCGAGAAACCTGGGGAGAGGTGAAGAAATATGATTTAAATAATATTGAATGGACATCCTAATCCTGAGAATAAACCTCCATCATTCCACTGAATGACAGATGGTGAATTACAAATGTACTTTGACTTCCTGCAGACTGAGTGCTCTGATATCAGAGGGCAGAGCACTGTCTGATCCTAATCCAGTTGGTGTTATTAATACAAAGACATCATATTGATCTACAATAACACAGCAAGGGTCAGGTATCACATACAGTAGGCCAGCCTCTACAGTGGAGTGTGTTTTTATATATACATTATTACCAACCTGAGTATGTTGGGGTGGCAAAGCCTGTTCATGAGCTGTACTTCTCTAAGCATGTTAGCTTTGTTGCTAGCCAGCGTGTTCATTTTCAGTGCCATCACCTGCCCTGTGATCCGATGCTGCACCTGGAAAACAACCAGAGAAGCTTTACAGTTAGAAAGCGAGTCACACAATGGGAGACTGAGGTGTGGTGTTTCACCTCCATCACAGAACAGTGAGAGGATACAGTTAGCTTCTACTGCTACCCGACACAGCAAAGATATAAACAGTTCAACCAAGCCTGTCTGAACACACATACAAGACAGCAAGAAAAGTGTTCACAGATCATCTGCTCCTCCCTGACTATAGAACATGTGGTTTATTGTAAATCACATGTATCTTGCAAAAGTAGGGTTCATTTAACAGAGGTGCTCAATTGACTGCATTTATATAGCCATTTTCTCATCTTATTAACCACATAAAGCGCTTCACAACAAATGTCAATATTCACACACAAACATTCATGCACTGGTGGCAGTGGCTACCATGCATACAAGGCTCCACCAACTAATCAGTAATAACAGCATCTGCAATAACCATTCACCCACACTCACACACTGATGTAAGAGCCACCAGGAGCAAACCGGGGTTCAGTGTCCTGCCCAGGGACACCTCAACAAGTAGACTATGGCTCAAGCCACCGACCCTGTGATTGGTAGATGGCCACTCTAGCCCCTAAGCCACAGGCCAAAGACTTAAAAATATGATTTACTCCTCCTGAAACACCAGACAAGTGGATCCCACAAAGTTAGCTGTCCAAATTTACAGTAATTTGTACATCTGGTCCAGGTACAAGCTAAACTCCCAAATGTATCAATGTTGTAGGTTGAAAAACATCTAGAAACACTTCATTACAGATGATAACATGTAACTGGACATAGTAACTGTAATGATTTTACTCCACACCCTGTCAGAAATGCGTTGAATGATGTTACTGCTTTAAGAAATATAATACTTTAACACATTACCCCGAACACTAAACTCTTCATACATAAATATTGTACCTCTAATGGTGCAGTCTGTAAGATATAGTCTGAATTTTAGTTTAAAACATAAAGACAACATTAGCAAATGACTGTGAATAACAGTGTGGATATTATGTTAAAGATGACTGTGTACTGATTTGCAGTGATGCCTGCTGAAGTTAGCAGGTTCCAGCTAGCCCTACCCTGTACAATCATGGTAAAGTGCTGGAGTCCAAATACATGGAAATTGGTTAGCATGTTAGCACATCCGGTTCCCTTGTCTCAAAGTCTGTGAGTTTTTCTGTATTCATTTAAATCTGTGAAATAAGGTGTGTGATTACCACAGGCTGAACGTTGTTACACGTTTTGTTCAAGAACATAAAATACATCATTAAATTACCCACAGTTTAACTGTAAAGATCTTTTGTGTGTTCAAAGCAGTTAGCGTATGTGGTTAACGCAAGCTTTAGAGATATTCAGTTCAGTCTTAAAAACAGTTGGGGACATTAAAAGTCACCACAGTGTACACGGAGACTCGTCTACTCACTGGTCCATCTTTACAGGTGCACTTTAGGTACACACTAATCTAACTCTATCTTTACAACATGTAAATTGATCAGTTGTTTGCGGTCTTATGCTAATTTCTTGGTTAGCCTGCAGAAAGACCCTTTGTATCACAAGAGGTGATAGTCTGAGAGCCCTCGTAGTTTCAGCTGGAAGATTTGGCTTGGTTTCAAGCCCTCTCTGAGCGTTTATGTCTAATTAATAAACAAAATAAACACACAATGTCAAGAAAATAAAATTATTACAATGAAATCTGTGAAGTTGCAGGTCAGCTGTTGTTGATTTCTTTTGATTATTAGCCAAGTCTGGAGACACCATGCTGATTTCCGCATGTGAAAAGGGTTTACACATTTATACAATAGAAAATGACAGTGTCACAGTTCATGAACATGTGAAGCTGCAGGCACAGTGGGTTCATGGTGATGCCTGACTGGATGGCCCATTGACTGGTCATTTGTACCTGCAAGTGCATGCATCTGTGTGTGCGTGTGTGTGTGTGTGTGTGTGTGTGTGTGTGTAATAATAGCGTAGCACTAATAGGCTTTCTGGATTTCCCATCACTCCACCTGATCCACAAATCCACTGTGCCATTACTGAGGCCTCACCCAGGAGTGTGCAGAAGGGAACATACACACACATGAAGGAACGTTAACAGGAAATGAGTCTGCTGAGTTTAATATAAATGACTGCAATTCAGAATACCCAGTTACTACAGTCACTATTATCAGTCTGCAGAGCCAGACAACCCACCGCTGTGGATGTATACATGTTATATTATAATTACGTGTCTAAATCATTGTCATTTCTGCTGGTAAGACAAAAGACAAGGCCAAAGACACGCTGCAAATGTACTAAAATAACAGGTATGTTCCTGATGCTGGCCAGTACAAGTGCAAATAACAAATGAATGGGCATTATTCAATTGTTACATTTTAGATAAAATAAAGGTTTTCTCACATTTTCATTTTATAAGGAGCTGTGCTGATTTAAATAGCTTCTGATCAAAATAAAGAAAAATATGAGTTGACAATTTTTTTTAATTCAAAATATCACTATGAAGTAAATGTTGATTGCACAATGTAATGGATGTAGAGCAGCGACACCATAGGTGTTTTTGGTTCCCTGGAAGCTTTGCTATCACCATGCTATTCCTTCTGCCACCAGGCGATGAACACATCATCACAGCAATAAAAAAATGAAATGTTCGAATGCATCAAGGATGTTACATGAAAACCAACGTTATAGCACATAGTGAATATGCTTTGGCTTATAAACAGCATATCATATCCCTTGATAATGGAGCATGCTACAAGTGATACACAATCAGCCAATCATTCATCGTGTGTAGTCCGGTTCCACCAACATGTGTGACTGTTAACAGAAGAGCATGTCAGGGGCCTAACTATGGTTCTCCCCGCTGGCAAACACACCGACCCCTTCGACCTCCATCCCTGCTTCTGCTGCTCCTCTCTGTGTCACGCTTCCTCAGCAGCCACTCTTCGCTGTTGGAGGTTCCACAGGCTGAGTTAGGTACAGCGAGGGGCCGGCTCTGGCTGCTGCTGCTCCACCACCCAGCCTTTCAGCTCTGCCTACAAGCCTAGAGACACTGCAGCTGCAACAGCCAAAGTGGCAACTATAGCTTACAATCCGCAACACCAGCTCCGCTTCTGGCCGAGTGTTTTACAAACCAACCGCGAGAAAAAAAGCACAACCCAGCAGAGTGAGACAATGAGTGCTGATGGAGGGGAAATATGACTCATGATTAGCGGATATGATAATTTTTGCATTACAGTTTTCATTTTTGCCCAAAAAAATATAGAAAAATAAGACTTAATTGTGTGGACAACTCTGCAATGCTGTGAGTCACCTAGTTCTCTTTTAGCAAAAAAATGCAGCTTTTTTGCAATTTGCATATTGCATTTTGGCATGTTGCAAATTTGATTATAATTTGATTAACTGTGCATTTGTTGAATTAACTTGTGTTTGTCCTGTGCTGTCGGTGACCACAACTCTGAGGAAAACAGAAAGCGATTTGGTTGTCTTTGCAACAGTGACACCAACAATTATACCACTTGTGTCTGTGTCTCTTGTCTGTTTCCACTTTAAGTCAAATTTAGAGTGGAAACATATATAGGATTTGATCAATTCATCAGTGTGCATATATACAGGAGGACTGAGCCACTGTGTGCTTCTGTAATAACACTATTTAGTTTGCAAGATTTGACTTCACCTCTGTATGTATTTTAAGTTATATTTTGCACTGAGTAGTCAGCCCAGTGATGATACATATGAATGTTGTAAAATCAAACTAACACGATAAAGTTAAGTTATTTTTTCAACAATGTTTACAGCTGATTTCTCAATACAGTGTCATGTGTTGTTTTTATATATATACTTTACATGGATATGTAATTTGGGATTTTATTGCTTCCTCTGCAACCTTTTCCCAGTTACGGTGACTCTAAACCCTTTGACCAAAACTGAATATTAAATATTGTACGCCACCACTACTTGAAAATGTGTAACTTTTCCTACTTTATGCCTCATTTGGCAGGTGGCATACTCACAGTTTATCCTCATCTCCTGGCTTTACTAGTTTAGGGGGATGAACTGGCTGTTTTAAAGAACAGCTGGCTTCCGTGGTTGAAATGGTTAAAACCGTACCACTATGTGAAGGAGCACTTTTTAGTTTTGGTGAAGAAATGTTAATGAGAAGAGAACGATCTTCATTAGCTGATTTTCTTTCTGCCTAAACAATACAATTAGTTTAGTTTAGTTTAGTTTAGTTTAGTTAATGAGTTAGTAATCAAGCACAACATAGAAATTCAATTAAGTTAACCCAAATTGTACAGCAGGAGAGAAGTCATTTGTGCCATGGCAAAATGTGTCTTCTTCTGTTTCTCCTGTACACATGATGGTATCAACGTTTTTATTTGTTTCTTCCCTTCTACATTTAAAATAAACATCTGAAATAACCCATACCTATTGAACAGCATTGAGATGCTATTGACAGAGGCCTCTCTTCATGCTAAATAAGTTATCAAAGAAGAAACATTGGGGCAAAGTTTTCCACACTCTGATGAGAAGATACTAGAGGAGTCTTTTCTCAGGCCAACTCTCTCATCCACAATAAACAAAAGAATTACATGAGAACAATCACAGTGAGTAGTTGGGCTAGTCAGTTAGTGCAGTTTATGTGCCCACCCACACACTTGAAACTGACATTTTGAAGCACTTAATTGGTAGAACACCTCTCATGTTTTAACTCATATGAATACTTTTATATTATCTGAAGTATTCATACAATTCAAATGAGGTCATATGAGGTACTGAATAAACTTCAAAACACTTGAGATGTTCCTCAAGCCTATACAGTCATATTGTACATTCTCTCTCTGTCACTCACATGTCTAACACACACACGCAGACACACGCACACACACACACACACACACACACACACACACACACACACACACAGATGCATGCAGCCCCTCCCCTCCGCGCACACCGAGTTTCTCTTCATGAAAACGAGATCATCCCTTGAAGTAAAAGCATGGAAGCTGGATATTTGGTGCAGAAGACGTCTGGCGAAATTTACAAGTTCACAAAAGGTAGGTAAATCATGAACACCTGTACACAATCACACATTACACAAGTTCTGTATTACAATTATTTTTGGTTTTGGATGCAACGACACCAGTACTCATTACATGTGTTTGACAACTGCAGGGATCACCACAAAAGATTTGTGTTTATCAGCCAATATATTGATATGAGTAATTTACTTAATCTGGATTGTAGGATCAGTCCTTCACTCAACCAGTCACCTCATATACACATTAGAAGGCAACACACACACACTTTATCTACATTTATGACAAACTTGCCACAAATGCAACAGACAAACGTACCAGCACAGTATATATGCTGTATATGTATACAGTTTGTAAACATACCAGTGCTATAAGCACTAGTATGATGCGTTAAAAAGCTACAGGCAGGACCATCAGCAGTCAGTTCTTTCTGCCATGCTGTAACGGCCTGTGCATTAGGCATCACTGTTGCTCAGAGCTATGGATAACATTGTCCGCTGTCATTATAATTGTGTTACCGACTCAGCCATCCACTTGTGTTAGCTTGATTCTTCCAAGCAGATATTCACAGTTATTATTGACGTGATCATTCTTGGTGTGGATGGCCCTTCACACTCATTTTCAGCATCTTACATTTCAGTAAGAACATGCCAGTAACTAATGTTACCACTCATTGGAAAGAACATATAACAAAAAACATTCATTTACACTACCAATAAATATTCAGTGAGAAATGGTGACATCACTGTGTACTAAGATTTTGATTTCTGTTCATTTTGGAATGGTCTTTCTCAATGTTTGCGTCTGGAAGAATCAGCAAGCGCCTTAACTTAATTTTATTCTGCTTTGGACATACAGGGCTTTAGCCACATGACATTCTCATAATTTTTACAGTGACAATGTTTCAACCAGCACCGATGATGACATATCTACAGGCACCGATACACCAGGCCAACTGACTGCCAACTGTTTCCATACAGTTGGCACTAGTCAGATTGAGCATGGAGAATTTTCAGTGAAGCCTGTTAGTGAAGGAAATCACTCTGATTGCTGTGCTAGCAATGACTTTACCCATTTAGTTTGTACTCAGCTTAATTTTTGCCTCCACCTCTTCACCAGTGACGTTTGCAACTTATTATTGGACATAAGAAGTGGCTATATTTGTAAGAGTAATGTCAAAAAATGCCACTTTATTATACTAACAGTTTGTGTATGCCCAGTTCTGAGTCTTCAGATATCCATGTTTGAATGACGAATATGCCATCTGGTGGTACAGAGAGTTGTTTCCTCTCAGAATGTATGAGCAAGTAGGCCGTTAGCTGCAGTCTTTACAGTGTATTAACGTGCATCTTTTCGGCTGAGACACAGTCAGTGTGAGGTTATGCAACACTCAGACTCTGTTGCCAAAAGTTCTTTGATGTTGGTTTGGTGAGTCTGGGCCATAAACCTGAAGCATACATCAGGCACACCATGACATTTCCATGACGTTTCTACTCACAGCAACGGATGCCTGTACCTGCACACGTGCCTCCCTGCAGCACTGATATTTCTGTCCACACAGTAGTCTCTACCTGCACTGTTCTGTTTCCATGTGATGTTCTAATCATCCAGTGATGATGTTCCTCTCTCGATGATGATGACAATGATGACAATTTAGCTTAACATTTTTGAATCTTTATTTTAGTATTTCACCCAGCAGTCTGTAAAACCTAAAACAACACTATTCTAATAGAATTACTCCTGTATTGTGTTAAAGAGTCCCACAATGATCCACCTGCTGTTCTGGAGGCTTTACACTGCCAGCCATAACCTGGGGCCAGAAACACACTTTGGCTCAGCCTTACTTTAGGGACAAAAAGACAAGTCAACAAGCAGCAGCAATTACACTCAGATACAAAGCTCTACACTATACTGTAGCTTTACTTGATGGGATCTAGCTGCTCTATTCCAGGGGAAGTGATGCAGGTGGGGGGCATGAACTAGTATAGATATAGATTACCACCTTCCTGCTCACTGCAGTGTTAGATAGCAGTGCGTAAAAAAAAAGAGACGTGAGCAAGACATTGGTGGAGATGTGTTGCTCGAGGTCGAGGTGAGATTATTAGGCTATCATAGCCTACATATTATATATCATTTATGTGTGTATATATTTCATTTCCATTGTTGAATATCTCCTGGGAAAATACATGTCTGCTGTTAAAGGCTGGGCAATATTTTGTGCTGTTAGATGCTGGTGGGTAAACATGCTGGAACTTTTTGCTGTATATTACGATGTATGAATAATTCCATCAGAGATGAGCAGCAGCTCGTGCAAACAACTGATACACCTGGTCAGTCAGATCAGTGCATGTAGTTGGTCTAACAAGCAATTTGAAGACAACCATGCACTCAGGTAAGGCCTAACCCTAACCCTAACCTCAGAGCTCCCTATTCCCACTGCATGTCAACAAGCTTTCGACAGTTTCTGAAAAATTAAACTTTGCCTCAGAGAACTTAATAATTATTAAAAAAAAAAAAAAAAAAAAAGATTTCATGTGGTTTTCAGCACCAGCACATGTCCAAGCTCTAGTTACAGCACTTCTGGGATGAACAGTGCTATACCTAGATTGTTGTTGTTTGATATTTTGACCAGTCATCATCAAAAAGGTTTATTTCAACCACTTGTATCATAACCAGTAGGTTACCACAAGGTCACATACCTTGAAGACCTCAGAGAAGAAGCCTGAACCAATCTTCTCACAGAAGAAGTCATCGATACGGGCCAGACTGGACACAGCACTCCTCAGGGCTCGGTACGAAGACGGCCGGATCCGGTTGGGTGCATGGATACTGTGGAGTGGTGGCTCATCTAAGCCGTCCTCAGGATCACAGAAACAGCACTCAGCGTGGTAGTCCATGGTGCTAGTGGACCACCACGCTATAGAAGCTCTGTTCTCTCCCACTGGGGAACCAGACAGTCTGTTAGACTGCTATAGTCCTGAGGCACACGGTGATGGTGGATCCCACCGTCATGGTGTCAGAATGATCAGAGCCTCAGCTGTGGGTTTTATGCGACATAAAACTGTTTAACACAAAACTCTGACTGAATCTTCTTTCCAGGTTCCACCTGCGTGAATGCTGCAGTCAACCTCAGGTTACTACAGAAAACATAAAATTTATCTTAGCCTGCTACTTTAGTGAGCTGCCTTTGACATGCGATAAGCATCCTCTCATTAACTCATGTGATTCATAGAGTGCAGTGCATTCATTTATCCATGGTTCCAGAGACTCCTCCCACCTGCTAGAGGTTTGTTTCTTTGTGGTTCACCCGGAGCTCTGACGTCCCAGGACAGATGGATGGGTCTCACTGATGAAAAGTGAAGTCACATCAAATTTCCAAGCCGCTGCCTCAGGGGTTGTAATAATTCCTGCAGCCTTGAACGTCGCCTCACCGTGCCGGTACGTGAGGAGGCTCGGTTCCCTCCGTCATCCCCTTAATGTGATGGATGCTGCAGCCGCACGGCACCAGAAGCGTGTAGGAGGGCCCAGCAGTCAGCTGCCATGTACAGGTCCCTGTGGAAATATTCAGAGACTGCTATGGAGAACATACAGGAAACAGTGTGCTCATATAGCTCATTCTATACCACACTGTGTGATATAACGTGACACACATGCGCTGATTCTGTCGCATTTGCCGACTGAGAGGCTCCTCTGTAGGCAGCCCGGGCCCGTCTGCAGGCTGGGGACACTACGGTAGCCGAGGGGCTAGTACCCGCAGGGTATCACCGCTCGCAAAGCAATAAGCCGTAACGTCCACTGGATAACATCGACCTGCACAGCTCAACCGGACCGCTGGGCTTACAGATAATGACAGGCCCCATTCAACCGTATTTTATTTATTTTTTCACAACTGCGTAATGTAAAAATGAATTGAACCGACGCTAAATAAAGCTGAAAATGTGGCGTTTGGATATTCCATATTTCTCCTGGCCAGCACAGAAACGTAGCTACTGTTAATAACGAGAGCTGTCAATGACAAGCGGCAGGAGAGGAGAAGACGACGGCTTACCTTCCGACTCCCGTCAGTCCGGATGGAAATGTCGGTGCTGTCCGAGTGCTGGGATGAACTGGAGCCAGAAATATCGCTGTGCAGCTCGGCGGTGTCTGCGGCTGATAATCCTGTCTGGATTCCTGCTTCACGAGCCTCTCGTTGAGACGGGTACCATAATGAACCAGCCCGGAGTGAAGCTAGCGACAGGGACACACACAACTTCCTGTTAAAATTTCAAAATAAATGTTGTCGACGCAAAGATGATCATAGTCCAAATCTAAATTTACAGTGTTTCCTTTTTTTTTTTATTGTTGGTCTCCTTGTTCCTCTGTGCTCTCCACATCATTGAAAATGAGGGCTTGCTTTCAGTGATCCCCTCGAGATTTAGATAAAGGTTTAACAAATAAATTAAATACATAAATAAATTCAATTGTGTATTAATTTTATTTGATTTTTTTGTTTTATTATTTTATTTGCCAAATCGGATTGGAAACTTCAACTTGAAACATATATAATGTCATTAGTTACAACTGTGGACGTATTGTAATACATGGCATTAAATGATTAATTTAGTGCAAAGTTCGATTAACATTTTCATTGGGGGGATAATTCAAATTTTATTTTCACAATTTTATGTACGGTATGTAAAAAGTCTGGTTCATTGTGTAAAACAAGAGAAAAAAATGCTGTTTTATCATTTACTGCTGTGCCACAATACACTTTTTATCATAAACTATTTTTTTATGACGTACACTAATGTCAGTGAATTCTATCGTGCTGGGGAAAAAGCACAATATGGTATTGTTTATTCGTTTCAGATGATTCGGAGAGGCTGTTTTAGCATCGTTTTCATTTATTGGACACAAAGACTCTTATTTCGAAGATAAAGTCAAACTTCCTGTGTGTTCTTCTCTCACTCTGTTAAGTTTCATAGTTGGCACACATACACCAGGACCTACTGGGCGGCTCTGATTGGTGCATATGAGAAGGCAGAGTCAATCCCTGACAGCTGATCTGGAATCAGCTTTTTCCGTCAAACTGCGGCTTTGACAAACAAGAGACTTACAACTAAAAACGATCCGAGACCCGCTGCCGAGCCGGAAGTCGAGCATTGACAATGACATACATTTTGATCCAAAAATACATTGATAACGCAAGAATTCTATGAGATCATAATGATAATAAAGCGCTGTTATCATAGCAATAAATATGTTTTTAAAAAATGCAAAAGGAAATAGAGAGAGAAATGGGCATTCTTCCTCCTCCCACTCCTCTTCCTCCTTCCGCTGTGTGCTACTGACATGGTTTTCCTGTTCACGTTGGAGGAAGTGATGAGGGAACTCTTCACAGGCCCACAGGACCGCACTGCATGCACTGCAGCAGCAGAAAGTCAGGGAGGCATGGATGAAGCCAAGCTTCCCTTTGAACAATGGAACAATGCTTCAGCACAATCAGCATTAATCTCATGAGGAGAATATGTAGAATATGAAATATATTGAATACGTTTGATATAGTGCAGTGATATCAGGGGGGAAAATACCACAAAACCTAAATAATCCCATTAAACAATTGTATTTTTTCTGACAAAATAGTTAAGGATTAAACATGAGGTCACTGTTGTTTGATTCAGACTGTGAGGATGATGTCATACTTTGGTTTCATCTGGAGGAGCAATACATCCCCATTTTTATGACCTCAACTTATATGCCATAATGCTGATCATGATGAGAGCATCATGTAGTTACACTTTTGTGAGCATAATAACTTAGAGGTGACAGATGACTTAAAATGAGATACATCAGGATTAATGAAAAACACAGAGCAACAAGAAAAATAGTTCATATTTATGTCAACTGACATATAAACACAAACATGGAGAAGGATATAATTCATTCAACAGTGCAGACAGAAAAATCCCAAATCAATCAATCTGAAACGAAAAAAGTATTTACAGATGCTGTTTGAAACAAAACGATTTTATTCCTTGTACTGATAACAGTGTTTTTTTTTTATTTCACTCTTAAACACTTAAACATTTCACTCTCATACTATAATATCAGATTTAAAGACTGGTAGTGTATTTTTTCATGCTCAAATTCACTGAAAACAAAAGTGTCAACAACAATCAACCTTCTTTGTCAAAGCCATGAATGTACAGGTGATGAGCTCATTCATCCAAAATCAGCACAACATCCTGATGAATCACACAGGATGATGTTGTTCCAATGCAAATAGCAGAGATTTTTCAACTACATACAACTAGGTGGGAAACTCCAGCTGAAGTAAATTTCTTTAGTCACATTTCATGAATAATTTTGTTGCAATTATATGTAAAGACAAAATCTGTGTGCCCTTTCCAAAGACCTTGTGTGGCAGCCTTCTGTACCAAGAGGAATACTACTACAAACAAACAAAAATGAACAACAGTGACGTAGGTGATAAAGCTCATAATTTTGTTTTTTTAAGTCAAAGATATAAAGATTAGACAGGCCTAATTCGACTTACTACACTGATATCTGACTTATTGTGTCATAATGTTGACTATGATTAAGTGAGTCATTTTAAGAGGAGAGGCAGTTGGAATTGAAGAATTGTGACTGTTTCATAATATGGACTTAATGTATCAAAATTCATATTACGATTGACATATTATATCAGGAAGTTTTCTCTCCCTTTCCTTCTTACATTTCTGTTCCTTGTTTGTTTTTTTCTTGGCAAAAATGCCCATAGGTCCTCCAGATTAAATGACAAGATATGTTATTTGACAATGACGTTTTAAATTATTCAGTGTAATGGAAGGAAGCAGGAGCTCACGGAAGTCCTCCATAGATTTGTGGCGTCTTGTTTGTCCGGGAACGAGGATTCTTGGAAGCACCAGTGCTCCATGATAGAGGCCTGAATGGTAAAAACAGATGTTTTTTTTCATCAGGTTTCTGGCACATAATGTGACATATGTGAGGAATGCTGCAGAGCAGCTAGATTTACCTGAGGTTAGAACGAATGTGAGGTCCCCTTCATCAGAGGATTCATTTTTGGTTTTGTGCAGTACATTACCGGATCAGTTTGACTGCCAGAGGCTGAAACAGACATACAACATTTAACAGTAACTTTGATTGTTGCTGTGAAAACTGCCCAAAGAAAAACTTTCCTCCAATCTTCAATGGATGTAAACAACACTGACCCAACGCCACTGCCATTGTGCAGGGCTGAGAGTAAAAGCTTTATGAGTCAATATCTGAAAACCTTAGCAATAATAACTGAAGCGCTCCACATGGCTACATCCTACCTAGGTTACTGAGAGAGAATGTTTTTTGTTAACTTACCCCCAGCTGGCTCTCAGTGTTTTTTTAAAAAACAAAAAAAAAACAACGACAACAACAGCAACAACAAAAAACGAATGATGTGAATAAACCACAGAGCAACAAAAACACAGGTTTCACCTTTATTCGTCCATGTTGGGGATGCTCAGAGTTTTGTCTCTGGATCGTTGCTACTCACACTTTGTATACTGTCACACTGTGATGTGTCATTCCTGCCTTCCTCATGTAGGAGGCAACACTAGTTACACAACATCATCACAGACAGGAAATCATTTCCTTGACTACATGGCATCCAAAGTCAATATGTTTCACAATCACATGTTCAGAGGAATGAACTGCTGTAGTTTATCTTAGTAGACTATAAAACATTTGACATACTTTTACCTTCTAACCTACAGCTTGTAAAGTCACAGTGAACCATAAAAAAAAAAGGGCACAAAACTTTTCCTTCCCTACTTGACCTTTTTAATGAAGATGAAGATTTTGAGATGGCAGAATTCCCTTTAGCAGCTTTAGTTTCAGAGACATAGGACACTTGGATTAAAGCGACACAACTAATATCATTTACACCTGAACTGTTCCTATGCTATATCTAGTCTGCTGTGAAAAAGGCTGCAATTTAATACAAATTACTCAGTACTCGCTCTGATGAGATGAATTCAAGCTGAGGCTGATAAAGACGGTGGAAACCAGCAAGAGCTAAATATGCCAAGTATCCCATCGAGAAAAAAAAAATCCCACCTCAGGACTATTCCTTTGGAACACATTAACATGCACTGCCTAATGACACTGACATGTTGTTCAAACGTTAGTTGCTTAAGACAAGTGTTGCTGCTGTAGCAGCTCATTGTTGGGCTCAGGGGCTGAGTGCTTTGTGCTACTGAGTTAGGCAGCTACTGAACAGCAGACTCAGTGGCTGTGTGCTGTGAATGAAGCACACTGTTGTAATGGCAAACCCTATCTAACTACTTCATGTCTCACTCACTTGTAATAAAACACATTATCATACATCATAATACCTCTTCTATTAACTTTCCATTCCTTGCTTAAGGTGTTTATCTGTAAGTTGCAGAGTTTGTTGTGCAGATGCTTGTGGTGGGTTCATCGTGCTAAAGATTTTCCTTTTTATTAAAGCTCCCAAGGACCCTGGGTAAATGCTGGACCTGGACGTACTGGTAGACAAATAAGTGAATAATGAATACATCCTAGCTTGCCAGCCATTGATGTAAATTAATAAATGCCCTTCCGGTTGGTCAGGAATTCTATTTATTATGCCGGAATGAACCAATCATCCGTGTTCTCCGCCCTGACCAATCAGCGCCAGTTATAACTCGTTCGTCCTGGTTGACCTCCGCTTCTCTCTCCGCCCCTTTAAATTAGGATTTCTTTACAATTTTGCCGACTGCAAACTGCAGAGCTGGATCAAGCTACCAAGAGTTAACCGCAGTTACACAGGAAGTTACGTCGAATACCTTCATATTTAAAGCGGGCATACTACACGTTAATATATATTAGGAAACGGCCCCATCGGTTTTAAGACCACATAAACGATGAAACGATAAAAATCAAACATATTTTGCTCACTTAATATGTATAATATATCATGTGCAACTATTATTTTTCAGTACAGTTAGAGTTCGAGCCCTGAACGACGTTATCCTGAATGATTTTATTTGAACATCTATACCGGAAGCTGTGTATCCGGATACGTTCGCGTCAGCATCGAGCGCTCGCATCAAGCTAACAACTCCATCACCGGGTACCTCGGCCTTTTCGGGGTTTAATTCGCGTTTAACTCGGGGCAAGAAAATTAAATAGAAAATGGCTCTACTAACGCCGCTATTCGCTTTCCTGTACCACCTCCCGCAGGTGTACAAGTGGCTGTTGAAGCCTTACTATGTAGCTTCTCTGTTCATGTCCATAGCCTTCCTAGCTGTTCGCAAGACGCCTGGCATCTGCGACCATCTGGCCACACAGCGAGAGGACGGCAACTCCTGCGACTTTGACTGGGTCCGTGGAAAATGCTAGAATGTCACATATTGCTTTTCAGAAATGTGTGTTAACCAGCGATAGATGGCTAGCTGGTCAGTGGACGAGCACAGTGTTGACTGGACAGGCTTACAGCAAGGGCCAGGTGACTTTAGCTTGTCTTAGCTGTAGAGAAGAGAATGACAGGACAGATTGTGGTCAAAAACTGGAAATTCAAACAGTTTTACTTATTGAAATCACAACTTAATGGACAACCTACAACAAATATTTGAGCTATGATGTTATATATGGCTAGGATGGAATCTGTAAATCAACATAATTTAAATGCAGAAACATCTTTTAGTCCGTAGCATAACGCCAGTAAGTATATTGGTTGGGCTCGCTAACGTGAGCCGTGTTGCGGCCGTCCTTTAACGACAATAACTTTAATCTTGCAGGAGTCAAGGGGCAGCCTATGCATGAGAGTATACGGGCCAAGGTCTTTATTGAGGTCTTTATTATCCTGTATTGAGTCAGGGCCGTTTCTCCATTCTCCATGGGGGGCCTATGTGAAATGGGGGGGGGGGGTATTAAGCAGGACATAATAATGGGCACATCTTGACCAGTGACCATCTAGGCATCCTTGTAATCTTAATGGAATGTAGAATAATTAGATATAAAAGAGGAGGTAAACACTATTGATCTACTGTTCCACTCAAGTCAATTGATAATGAGATGAAAGGGTTCTCTCATTTGAATGTAGAATATGTGCATATGACAATTTAGCAGCACTTCCAAATACAATTAGCATTTTTCAAATA
The DNA here is from genome assembly GCA_030272975.1 of Sparidentex hasta. Lineage (NCBI taxonomy): Eukaryota > Metazoa > Chordata > Actinopteri > Spariformes > Sparidae > Sparidentex > Sparidentex hasta. Next base: position 32,346 of record JARJLU010000677.1, read on the forward strand.
TACTGTGTCACAAAGTCCTGCGTTATTGCCTTCAAGTCAAGTCTCACAGCATACACACATTCCTCTTTTAGCTTGGTCTTATTATGTATTACTGCTAATTTTCAGGGACAGTATTTAGGATTTGCTTGTAGTTCTACTCATAATTCAGGACTGTCATCTCTACAGAATTCATATGCAAGAACATTTTATGGACATCTTCACTTGTACCATTCTTGGTTTAACATGCCTTTATACCCTCTGTCTTCTACTGGCACATGATACAGTTATGATTTCACAGGATGTCCACAGGTCTGGGTTAATTGGACTTCCATATGCATCATATTTAAAATGACCAGATAGTCTGACGTCATAGTGTCCCACAGTGATCTAAATGCTCTCAAAGTTTCTCCACTCTGTCCATATCCCAGCAACCTGTCTGGTTTTTCAGCTTGACTCTGACCAGATATGTTAAATGTTGTCTGTCAGCAACCCGGATCAAAATATGTTGGTACAAGTCTTAATGGATGAAACCAGCACGAACAGATGGGGAAACTTGGCTTAAGACACACTTAACACAGTTAAGAAGTTTCATGTTTGTGTTCACAGAGAGAGGTGGAGATCCTCATGTTCCTCAGTGCCATCGTCATGATGAAGAACAGACGAGCAAGTAAGTAAATGTCTTTTATCCTGTTTTTCCCTGAGCAAAATATAATGACTTCATTATATGTCTGATGTAT